>LPNX010829381.1:153583-221796 GCA_001517045.1 Pseudotsuga menziesii | reverse complement strand
AAGAAAGCAGTCTTGACATCCATCTGGTGTATCTTCCATTTCATCACTGCAGCCAGGGCAAGTACTGATCTGATGGAAGTGTATCTGGCTACAAGTGCAAAAGTTTCTTCATAGTCTATTCCTTCTTTCTAGGAGAAACCACGAGCAACAAATCTTGCTTTATATTTTTCTATGCTACCATCTGCAGCATGCTTGATCTTGTAGATCCATTTGGAAGTTACAACTGACTTCCCTTCTGGTCTTGGGACAATATCCCAAACATCATTCTTCATGATCGATTGATACTCTTCGATCATAGCATCCTTCCATTCTTTCCGTTCTGCCGCTTCTTCATAATCGGAAGGTTCTTTATCGATGAAATCACATAATAATGCTACATACCCATAGCAGGATCTGGTCCTCTTTCTTTCTTTGTGACTCTCTTCTGGAGCCCCATATCTTTCTGCACCTTAGATAGCTTCTCGTACCCAAGCAAGTTTCCTCTGATGAAGATTCTTCTCCTAATGTGGATCTACAGGTTCTTGAGGTTCTTCAAATTCTCGATCTTCTTCTTGAGCTTCTTCGTTCATGGTTGTATCATGAATTCTGGGTGCTTCCGATTCTTCAGGAACTTCAGCAAATCTTTTTCTGGATTTGTTGTAAGCTGTGTCTTCATCAAATGTCACATCCCTGCTGATGTTGATCTTCTTGAATCCTGGGAAGTATATTCTGTAACCCTTCGAGCTTTCAGAGTATCCCACAAATATACCCTTCTTTCCTGAAGGATCTAATTTAGTTCTCTTCTCTTTTGGAATGTGTATGTACACTAGACAGCCAAATATTCTAAGATGGCTGACTTCTGGTTTCTTGCCGAAAAAGACTTCTTCAGGTGTCTTGTTCTCAAGTACTCTGTGTGGAGTACGGTTCTGTACATACACCATTGTTCTAGCAGCGTTTGCCCATAAATGCATAGGAATATCTTCCATGATAGTTCTATTATTCCTTTCTGCAATCCCATTCTGTTGTGAATTATATGGGGTGGACAACTCCCTCTTAATCCCTAAGTCTTTGCATAACTCTTTGAATTCATTTGATGTGAATTCTCCGCCATTATCTGATCAAAAAGTCTTGATCTTCTTTTCAGTGTGGTTCTCGATCAAGGCTTTGAATTCCTTGAACTTGCTGAATACTTCATCTTAGTTCTTCATGAAGTAAATCCATGTCTTCCTAGAAAAGTCATCAATAAAAGAAACATAGTATACATACCCGCTTAGTGAACTTGATGACATTGGACCGCATACATCGGAGTGGATGATTTCCAAGATTCCTTTTGCTTTGCTCTCGCTACTTGGAAATGTCTTCTTTGTGTTCTTTCCTTTCGCACATCCTTTGCAGACCCCATCATGTTTTGCTTGAATTTCTAGAAGACCTTCAACAACTTTGCTTGCAAGTGGTAGTACTCTGTAATGCACATGTGCAAGCCTTTTATGCCAAAGTTCATTTGGCTCTACTGTGTCATGGACCAAGGCTTGTTCTGGATGACCCTTCAATTTGTACAATCCTCCTTCTTGTTCCCCAATCACTACTGCATCATCAATAGTCTTTCCCTTTGGCCACATGATGACTTGGCCATCTATAAATGCAACCCTCATTCCTTTTGCATCTAATGCAGTTATGGAGAGGAGATTCTTCTTTAGTCCTGGTACAAATAATACTTCTTTCATTATCATCGACTTTCCAGAGTCTATCTTATAGGAGGATTCCCCACTACCTTTTATTGGATACTGGTAGTCATCTCCGAGCTTCACCTTGTGAGGTGATTCATGTTCTGATAGTTTCACAAAGGATTCCTTGAATCCTGTCATATGCTTGGAAGCCCCACTGTCTATAAGCCAATCATTGCTTCCGTGAGTAATGTTTCCCGTGAGAGCGGAAATCAAAACATATTCTTCATCACTGGAAGAATCTTCACTTTCATATCTAGTTCTCTTTTTGGAAGGTTCATGATCCTCTGCAGCATGAGCATGATGTCTTCTCTTGTTTCCCTTCTTCTTATGGGAGTTAACCTCGTTTCTAGGACAGTCTTTGGCAAAGTGTCCTCTTTCATCACATGTATAGCATCTTAATTTGGATAAGTCTTTTCTAGTGAAATCTCTTTGATGAGAATGCTTACCTCTGGGGTGATGAGAACTTCTTCTGGTTTTCTTGGAGTGTACTATGAGATCTTGATCTTCACTTCCCATCTTTTCTTCTTGGGCTGCTATTCGAGCTTCTTCTTGAGAGCATTCTTCCCATAGTCTGTTGAACTTGACTAACTTCTTTCTGGCTCAGATTTCTTGAATAAAGGAGTCCCATGATCTAGGGAGACCATTCAAGGTGGTCATTACAATCTCTGCATTCTCCACTTCTTCATCTACTGCTTCTAGTTGTTCCTTGATCTGAGATACCCTTGTAAAGTAAGACTGGATGGTCTCTACATTTTGGATCTTTACATTCTTTAGTTGGTTTCTCAAAGTCATCTTCTGGTTTATGTTCTTCCCTTCAAACAATTTGGTTAGGGCATCAAACATAGCTTTAGGTGTCTTTAGGGAGGACACCTGTGGTATGAGGTGATCCTTAATTGAATCAGCAATAATCCTCTTTGCCATAACCAACTTCTTCTTGTGAAAGGCCTTAGCCTCATCTCCCTCTGGAACTGGAACCTCCTCACTGATATAGGAGTCCAACTCATCTTCTTCCAGGACCAAGGAGATCCTATACTTCCAGGCTCGGAAGTTATCAGCTCCCTCAAGCTTTTCATAAAGCTTGGTATGATGAGACATCTTAACTGAGAACCTCAAATGGAAATACAAAAAGATTTAGATCTTACCAGGTCAAGATGTCGGATCTAGATTTAGAGCTGAAATTCTGCAATGTTGGTCCAAGAGCAGATTAGGGTTTTTCTTTTTTGGAGTTCTGTCCAACCAAATGCTTTGATCTTGATCTCTAAACTTCGATTTTGAGGAGGAGATCAATCCAGACCTGGGCTCACTGAAAAATTCTACTTCTGTGGAAAGCCCTACTTTTCAGCACAGTGTCAGGTCCAAAACTGAAAAACCTCAGAATTGGATTCTGCTTCGACAGAAAGATGCGCCCTAGGGAGGAGAGTTATTCCAACCTTCTTTTGCTGAAAAACTGTGGAGAGAGATCCACAAAGTAGGAAGTCCTAGTTCTCGCAGCTGCACAATGTCTTCTTCTTAGGTTAGCTCTGATCCCATGTTAGATTTTTAACATTAAGCTAGCATTATATTAGGATCTTTAACTGAGAGAATAACAAGCACAGCAATCAAACACAAGAGACAATGAACACAGTGTTTTTCCTTGGGGAAACCATAAATGGAGAAAACCCCGCAACTTCCTCAGAGATAGAATCAGCACCAAAAGTAAAACCCCAAAACGATAAGATGATCTCCCGACAGCAGTAACCTCTTTCTTCCTAGCCCCAGTGTCTTCTTCTTCCTCAGCTATGCACTACAACTGAGTGTGAGTGAGTGTGTGATAAATAAAGAGGCTAGCTCTCTATTTATACTAATTCCCAACTTGACTAAACCCTACTAGGGCCGACTTCTCTAGGAGAGTCTAATAACCCTAGTGCCCCGGAACTGCGGGGGCTTTAACCCTTAATCAATAGGAGGGTTTCCCACAATGACTTGACATTACTTGTTTACATTATAGAACTTCCCGATAGGAACATCAAGGCATGACATGACTCAAGTACATTACAAATACATCTCAGAATAAACATTGGGTTACAATACATAAGAAATACAAGTGAATACATTCCGAAGATACAATTACATCAACAAAAAGCATTAAAGGGGGGGTTTCTCTCCCCATCTTTGAGATTCCAAACCATGGTTTTGCCCTCCATGAGCAAATTCGCCCCCCTCTCTTGGGCTCCCCCTCTCTCCCTTGTGACACTTGTCTAGCATGCAAAGAACTTCTAGCAAGCACCCCTCCTCATTTGAACGGGATTTACTTACACTCTTGCTACATTTTGCTCATGCTCTCTTGCTCTCTCATTCTTGCTCTCTTGCTCCATTCTTGTCCAAGATGAGCCATTGTACTTTCAAGTTTGGATGATAATAGAAGAAATCTTTGGAGGAAGTACATGCATTGTGATTGAGGTGATCTTGTTCCATTCTTGGTTCATGTTATATTTGGAATCTCAAGTAAAGTTTTTTGCTTGAGAATAGTATTGTAATAGTTTTGTTGCATGCTATGTGGGTTGTTTGCTTAGAATTTGGGAAGTAAAAGTATTTCTAGCTTAAATATTTTGTTTCTCAAGTCTTTGTGGATTTCTCACTCTATTTGCATTGTTGAGCTAATTTTGTTATAGGTTTCCCAAGTTTGGAGAGTGGAAAACCCCATTGTCCAAGAAATTTTGAAAAGGACTTGACATCTTTACTGACATCCTTATTCTTATTCTTATTGCAGCTCTTAAATACTTCATTTTGCACTCAAACATTATCATTTTTCAAGTTTTTACATGCTAGTTTTTTGCTTTTAAAAAATTCCTGATTTTTGCATGAAAATTTTGTAGTTTGTTTAAAACTCATTTCTATCACTTTTGTGCTATAATAGCTTGTTGTTTTGTGTAGGTTCCTGATCTCACAAGGGGAGGGAATGCTCAAGTTCAACCACTAGCAAGCACCAATAACACCTAAGAGGGTCTACTTTAAGACCCTCACAAAGAACGGTTTAAAAATCACTCTTTCTCTCTCATTTCTTAATAAATATTAGTGTTGAAATCTACATCCTTGTAACAAGCCCAAGATTGTCTCTTGGGCTGGAGTTAGTTGTGCTTCATTTTGAGTTTTCAGTACTTAGTGATTTTGGTTTCAGTTGCATGTAAGTGAAGTGGCGCTGCCCACCCTTGCATGACCTTTTAAGTTGCTTGGATTTAAATTAGTTTACTTCAATGTTTGTTTTCTTTTTGCCTGCACCTCACAAGTGAAGTGGCTCTGCCCATCCATGTGAAATCATGCAAGCTAGCATTTTTATTTCAAGTATTTGTTTTTTTCTTTTTGCCCGCATTTTACAATTGAGTAGACTCTGCCTCCGTTGTGATATCGCGCTTGGCTTGTTTTGTTTAATTTTTGTTTTAAGGATAAAATTTACGATAAGCCCCGTTTTTTTCCCTCATATCCTCTCCCCTCGCCGGTTCGACCGATCTAGGGTGACGAGAAAGGGCAAAGGTTTGTGTTGGCTAGTTTAATAGGAACCCAAATAATTATCTTCATTAGAAAGGAGAAAAAGAGGCTTGACCTGTGGAGCTAGTGGGGTAGAGGCCGTAGGGGGCTTCGTAGCATTTTGTGTCCTCTAGTTGAGCACCCAACAAGTTTCGAGTTTGACCCGTGGAGCTAGATGGGAACCTTGTGTTCCCATGTTGAGCACTCAGCTGTTATCACATATATAGTATCTGGGCTACCATATTCTATTTTTCAAATTCGGTACATTTTTCAGCCAGATCTCCTATATATGAGATGCTGAGATGAGCATCTTTGATGGATCATTACGTTATCAGTGGACTATAGTACTCTCCCATGTCAGGACTGAGTCTCAGGACACTCAGATTCGAGGACTGATGTAGCCATTCAGTCATTTGCAGAGCAGTTAGTGATGCCCAGATTGGTTCTAGTGTTTTCTCATTGGATAGATGATGGTTCAGATGGATTATTTGCATGGTTATGACTCAGCATTTATTTTATTGTGTCATGGTTATCATTTGCTCTCATACACATCTTTGTGACATATACTAGCATTTAGTGTCATGATCTGGCGGTCATAAATATATGGACTTGGATGTATTTGTATTATGTATTGATGTCCCTACTTAGACTTGCAAGTTCCTGATCTATACTCATTGGTTTTACCCTCCTTAGGGAGAATAGAGGTAGTCATTCCCACCATTGTTTTGGCTTGCTAGTGTTGGCTTCATCTTTCACTGTCTCCAGCCATCCATTACCTTCCAGTTTTGGTTTTTAACCTGACTTACTACTTGACTTGTGGCATGGAGGACCTTTCCCTGCTAGAACCTTTGTTGGACAAACCTCCATGTTTATATCGTGTCTCGGCTCTAAGTTGGTGACAGAACTTGCCTTTGGTGAGTTCGATTGTATCACTAAATCATTCTGGTCGGTTGCCCCGATGTTTGGCACTGTGCAGAACTCCCCCTGGCCACTTGAGATGTTGTTGGCTAAAATTGAAAGCATATGTGCTACCTGTATTGGAAATGTTTATATTCGCCCATGGAAAATGAAAATGCTAAAACTGTGTTTCTTAACATATGTAAAAAAAGGGCAAGAGCAATGAAATGCTAAAATACCCCTTGAAGGGTATAAGAAAAGGTCCAAAAAAACAATGGTTAAATATATGCTATATCCAAATATTGCTGACCTTATAAATTTGAATATGTCATGGATGAAAGCTGCAGTTCGTTGTGCTTTTAAGCACTGGTGAAGTCCCCAAAAGGACATATAGGCCAAAAAGGCCATGGAAATAAAATTGATGATCCTAATGAACCTGGATCAAACTTGATGTAGACATGATGCCTAAGTTGAATAAGCACTCTTTGAACAACACAACCATTTGTGAGGCACTGCCGTTCCCTGTGTTGTGGTTTGTCCAGCATGTGGTTATAGTGAGTATTCCATTCCCATATCCAAAGTGTCATGATGTTAAGTTGGTAAGTCATCATTTACCTTAGCCTTGTCAAAACCAGCCTTCACCCTTCACTAGCAAATTGACTACAACTATGAAGTGAGTATAGTCCTGAAAGTCTGGTCTGAGTAATAATAAACAAAACCCTATATATGTGTTTGGTTGATGTACCGCCAGTGAAATGACTGCTACTTGTTGTGATTGTTGCTTAAATGATTTGTAGAGCATGTCTTAGCCTTATAACACTTGCAGCCAATGTTATCGGAACCAGACCGGTCATCGAACCGGCGAAGCCCAAAATGTGAACCAGACCGGAAACTGGACCAGAACCAGCAAAAAACCGGGTAAAAAACCGGCTGACTAAAAAATACATAAAATATTCATATTTTGTAAAAAACATATATAACAATAGAACAATGGACAACAACCAATCCAAAGATAACCTTTCAAAACAATAATGGTGATTCCTTAGCCAAAACCCAATGACATTCAAAGGATGAGTGTCACTCCAATAATATAGTTTATGTTCAAGATCCTAGATTCCATTAGATCCTATTATTAAAGATCCTAGATTTTCCATCAAATATCTATTATTTCTATCATATCATGGTTTCTATACATGTATAAAGGTACATGATACATCAAAGCAATATCTGAAAGCAGTAATTCTAACAGGTTAAAAGAAATTCCACAGTCAGTATAAAAGAATATAGCAGCATTATAAGGTACATGATACATGATACATGCCATGTAGTATTAGCAGCCCATGTAATTAATCCTTAGTCATTCATATCAGCACATAATGATAAAAAGGATCATCATTTACTAGCCAAACAATAATGCTACTATCGATACCAATGAATATAACAACTGTCATTCAAATCAGTCCAAGCATAACATCTAAAATAAGATTTTTCAATTCAACTTTGTATCACATTTATATCACAGATGAGTAGCATTCCACTGTGTATAACTAGGACACCAATGTTTGACAGTAAACAATAAAATCAGCACTTTAAGGACAAGGACATCAACAGTCAGTTAATTCTGCAAATACATTGTAGTCCTGTATCAGCATTCAAAGAGGTAGCTACACCAAAGTCAGCACTTTATCGTTCACTTCTACAACAGCCCTTGTATAAACATATGATAGCATGGAGTTGCTTCAAACCTGTTAGAAATTCCACAGTCATGTATCATGTACCTTTATATTGCTTCCATGCCAGGTTAAAAGTAATTCAAAGCAATATAAAAGAAACTCCACAGTCAGTATAAAATTGAGTTTTCTGAGTCCCCAGTCCAGACCGGCCGGTTTTTGACCGGTTCGGCCGGTTTTGGCCGGTTCCGGCCGGTTCCATACCCGGTCTGGACAAAAATCCGGTTTTTCAAAAAAAAATTGCTGACCGGACCGGCCAACCCTGTAAACCGGTCAGACCAGCCGGTTTTGCCGGTTCCAGTCCGGTTCCGATAACACTGCTTGCAGCAGATGGATGATAGTCTGAGTTATATTATTGGTATCTGGTCATTTACAAATGGTTATATTGTCTATTGGATATGGTTGATGATCAAGTAAAGACCTGAGAGGGGTATGAGTATACACCCTAGACGGATTTGGACTCTCCGAGTCTAATGAGATAGTTTGTTTTCAGTTCCGGGCACTTGCAGAGATGGTCAGGCTAATTTTACCCTCTGGATGCAGTTTTGCTTCACAGGATGATGTGTCTGAGCAAAGAGATGTTTTTATTGGATCTCCTAGGGTGTTGTATGGGGCATAGGGGGTGCAGCCACTTGATTGTACCATAGTACCCCCATCCCAAAGAGCCTGGTGGGCTCAGTTTGACAACGCAGGCACCCTAGGAGGCTCTTTTGGCAAGTTCAGTTTCCCGAGGCAGATTAAAAAATGATTAAATGGCTATTGAAGAAATCGATTTGGGCTACTAAGGCAAGGAAATGACATGGGATGAGTCATGATGATGAGAGTGATGTCCTCCACACCTTCTCCAGCAGTTGCAGCACCTGATTGGGCCCACACATATTTTTTGGGCATTTTATATTATATTCTGGAGCTTTCGGGAGGCTCACGATTTCCTCAAGGAGGCACAAAGTCAAAAAATTAAAATATTATATTATTTTATTGTGCCATGGGGCACCCAGAGGGAGTTAGTTAACACTCCATGGACCCACCATGTGCTTCATTTATTTCTTGTTGAGTCAGGTACCCTCTTTATGGGTGATTTAGTCCACTTTGGTACTTTATGGTTATATTGATCCATTTATTGTATGTTGAGCTCATCTCAACCATTGATTAGAACATTTTATCTTTTAATCTTAGCCACTCGTTTTGAAAGTGGTTAGGATTTTGGTTCTCTCGTTCCTATTTAAAGGAGAGAGCTTCTCATTTGTAAAGGGTCTTTGGCTCTTGAATCTGAATAATAGAAAGATTTTTTTGTGGATATTTTCTGGATCTGCTTTGCATCTGATGTTCGTCGGCGGTGATTGGAAAGTCTCTTGCTTCCTAGCATTCGGAATATTGTGTGAGATCTATATATTTTTTGGGGATCATTGTCTTATCTACAGGAGGGCGTTTTTGCAGGGGGACCTCAACTCGCTCAAATTGTTTCCATCTTGTATCAGGGAGTTTTCATTAGCTTCATTGTGATCTATGATTACATCTTGCTACTTTTCTGTGAATCTAGCATTTTCTTTCATGGTACAACAAATCTGATACTGTTGAAGTTTGCTTGTGCAGGATAAGGGGGCGCATTGGTCACTTGGAGCACAACGTTGGTCCTAGAACTCACTCATATCTTCCAAAATTGATCGGGATGGTGGGGGATCATCATCATCAAGGCATCTACAAGCATTTCCAGGTAAGATCTATCAGGTAAGTCTCTTCTCTTTTAGATCTCAATCAGTTGTGCCTGCTTTTCTTCAATTTTTCTGAAAAACTCTTAAATAATAAAAATCCAAAAAATACTTAATTGGGGAACCGCTTGATCTTTGAACAAACCATTTTGGGTTTTGTGGATCGGGCATCCCCCTCACTGAATCATCCTCAACGCTGTCCAAATTGTGACTGGTTTTCCCTAGATCTGACTTTTCGACTGCTCAAACCCCAGCGCCCCCACTAAAATTCTGACTTTTTCCAGAGTTGACTTTTTCCGAAAAATAATCACATGGGTTTGTAGATCGCGTCTCCCTCATTCCAAAACACCCCCAACGCTGAGCTAGTTCCTGCCAGGTAGCCCTAGATCTGAAAAACTGACTTTCAGCATCCTAGCTTCCCACATCAGATTTTGACTTTTCCCGATCTGATTTTTCCTGAAATTTTCTGACTTGAGTTTGTAGATCGGGCCATACTAATCTCATCTCCTCTCCAACGCTGAGCTGATAGTCTCCTGGTTGCCCTAGATCTGCATATCTGCCTCTCCAAACTATAGCGCTAGACCGCCTTCTGCTGGTTTCCCTGTAACCTGGATCTTCCGAGCCAAATACTTTTCTGGGTCCATAGATCAGGGCATATCCCAGGTGGGTTCACTTAAACGATGTGTTGATACTGACTCCATTACCCAAGGCTGAACAAGCACTGATCTCCAAGCATAGCGCTAGCCCCATTTTGACCTCTTTCCCCCGAGAGTTGACCATTGCTTGATAACTCAGGTAACCTAACATTTTCATATCTCTCACTGAGTCTATCTCTTTGATACTAGACAGTCCCAACTTTGTCCTTACTGACCCTGCCTCGGTTACATTTCCCAAGGCAGCAATTATCTTCATTAGTTGCTAGTACCTCATCCCTAGATCTAAGTATTACCCCTATAGGTCACTTTGGATCAACCCTCATACGTCTGAAACCCTCATCCAAAGCCCTAGTCCGCTTAGTATCATCTTCCATAGATCTAGAGTTTCCAATTACCTTACACCTTACGTACCTCAAGCCATACTTGCTCTGATCTGGTGTCTAGGTCTAATCTCTCCTGTCGAGAATAGATCTGGGTCTCCCCCCTTGTTGTCTTGGACTTAGATAACATAAAGCGAAGACTGCCTTGATTGGTGTGACAACCATCCATTTGGGAGTCTAGGTAGTCTTGGTTCCACCTCCTTAGTTGCTTGCCCCTCTACCATCCATCCTAGATCCATCATACATAGGCAACTACAAGGTTGGTGATAGCATCGGCATTCTCTCTCTAATCGAAGGAGATAGTTTCTTGGGGTAGACATCCAAAATAGTTCATTTCTTTGGAACAAACACCTTAATTCCCTTAGTCAAAGAGAGACATAAAATTTACTAAAATTTATAGGACCACTTGCATAACACTGTTACAATCATTTACATTTCTCTACTTTGCAAGCACTTTATTTTAACCTATTCATTTACTGGAAGTCATCATGTTCCTGTATATTTGTTAAAGTAAATGAGTTGATGCTTTAGGAAAATTATTTGAAGTTGATTATTGTGACTCTATAGCTCGAGTAGAGACGGCACTGGTCATTTTGATTATTTAATTGTTTCTCTCTTGCATACATTATTGGTTGATTGTTAAAGGGTTTGCTTGACATTGAAATATTTGCATCACTGTACGTTGATTGTCATTTTTGTAATTTACAACTCCCAGAAAACATTCTTCAAAAAAGAACTTAGTAAGTAGAGACTACCCCCCTTGGCCTCTAGGAATTGTGGCCTAAACGATGGAGTTTAGAACCGAGGTGACAATGGGTTCTCAATTCATAAGTTGCCCTCAGGAACACACACAGTAGTTAGGAGACTTACCCGGGCCTAGTGTGTTTTAGGCGGCAACACTTCAGAGGCATTGATTGATTGTCTAAACACATATTCTTTACTTGCTACCATTTTGCTGTTATAATGTCATAATTGTACTACATACTACTAGAGTAATAAACTTATGCACTTTCTCTTGCTCATTAGTGGTGAATTACTCACCATTGGAAACATCAAAGAATATTTGATATTTAGTGGATGAAATTTTGCCCACAATACTGGTTGATTATGACTGTGTGAACATCATAATTGTATTTAATTATTGGATAAATTTTGTTCCTAAGTACATTGTTTACTGCTGAGATCACTTTTCCATAAATTTAATGTTCCACGGAGTTTCCAGGGAGGGGGAGCGTGGGAGTGGGGAAACACACAAGGGGGACGTGTGGAAGCTACCCCAAATTTTAGGGAAACGGGGGGAAGTTGAAGTTATAAAAATTAATTTAAAATATAAAAATGACAAATCCCAACAGTAACTATTATCATGTAAAAAGTAAAACTAAAAACTAAATTCATCATTATGGGGTGTACATCTATTAGTTATTAGGATATCAAATTTCAAATTTGTAAATGATACTGAATTATGTTACTATACCCATGTAAAAACTAAAAACTAAATATCATAATTATCATGGGATTACCAACAAATCTCTAGTAATCATCACCCTGTGCATCTGCCTCTCGCGTTGCCTGTGCGCATCTGTTCCCATCCGCTCCTGCACCCTGCGCATCTGCTCGTGCGCTGCCTACGTGCTTCTGCCCCCGCTCCCGTGCCTCCAGCTCGCGCGGCTCTACTCCCCGCGCTCCCATGCCTCCAACTCCCCTCTGCCCGCGTGCCTATGCTTCTTGCTCGCATGAATCTCCAACCCACCCCTCTTCTCCCGCGACTCTGCTCGCCTTCCCCTCTTTCTTTCCTTTGTTCCTTCTGCCGATTCAGGCCTCCATTTGCTCGTGCATCCCGCACCCTAGCTCGCGAGCTCCACGTCTTTTCTCCTCCCACCAACACGCAGACGAAACCCCCGACTTACAACCCGCACCACCTTCGCGTCCCCTCATCTCCCAGCCAACCCGTCCCCTCTTCTTCTCGACACCACAACTTTACATGGGTTTTTAACCCATAACGGAGCCGGAGGAAAACAAATAGACGGAGGAACTCTCAAAAACCCCCACCTGGGACTTCAACGACAGAGGACAATTCAGATATCTCAAGCAATGTCGAGATAACCCGGACTCTCACATCCCCACAGATATTGCATTGGAATCAGATTTCGTGTTTTGGTTGTCCCAAGTTAAACAAGTACTAAGGAAATTGGAATCTCTCGAAGCAGAAAATAGCAGACTCTGCTCGGAGGTAAACTCCCTTGCTACTAGAGTGTCGGAAGTAGAAAGTGACAACTCATCCCTCAGGAAGACGATACAGGAGAGCAAAGAGCGAGGATCCTCTCACCCCCAGAATGAGACACTACACGCAGAAATTCGAGACCTCAAGACCAAGTAAGAGGAAATCAAATCCCAACAGGCCTCCTTCAAACAGGAAACGGAGTCGCACATTAACTCATGGGCACATGTAGTTCGAGGGAAAGACAAAAACACCCCTCCTTTCACAGCAGTTGAGGAGGTCATGCAAGCCAAACTAGTCGAAGAACGAACAAGACGAGCAAGGGAATTGAACCTGAAAGTAAGAGGTCTTCCTCTACCTCTTCCCTCTTCAGACCCTATGGAGGTAGGAGTCAGGTTCCTGCGAGATACCCTTGGCATACCAGATATAACCTTGGACAGAGCTTGGGTGGGCCACGACTCCACCATCTTTATTAGATTCTGGAATACGACAGATAGGCTCTGTGCCCTCAGAGCTAAACAAAAATTGTTCTCACTCCCCAACAAGATATTCCTTGACGAGGACCTCACCAAAGCGTAGGTTGCAGAGCTTAAACAATCCAAGGAACAAGTTGCGGCAACAAGACAGGCAAGAAAATGGGCGGTTATCAGGAATCTTCGGGCGGTTATTCGAGACTCCGTCCCCCAGGATGGACACCTCGAACGGGAAGCTCCAAATGACGGGCTCAACTGGAGAGACGCCAGGGCACAGGCATCACTGTCCGTTGTTGGAATGGAAATGGGTCCTTTTGGTCATTACCAGGTCTTCTATATGACGCACTCACATCGGTTGATATCCTCCTCGTGACCGAGACTCACACGAGCCTTGTGCGGCCTCTCCCAGACATCACAAGTTACCACTGGTTCTCAGTCTGCCGACAGGAAACAAGGAGTTTTAGTGGAGTCAAGGGATCAGGAAGAGTTGCTTGCCTGGTTAGAGAATCTCTTCGGAACAGGGTCTCATTGATGGTTGCCGACGAGCACACCAGATTCATGTGGATACGGGTCAGAACCAGGATCTCCCCCTGTTAAAACATTCATTTTGATTCCCCTCCTTCCTCTTGCCACCTCTTCACTAACAGGGATTTCACGAAGGCCATCCGAGCGATAAGCAACAGCAGATCAACATACGAGGAAGGCCACCAAGCAAAGTTCTTCAAGTATGATCTCCGGGTTCTGATTACCTACTTAGTTGATCTCTTCAATCACGTGGTCCACGAAGGGTTTCCTCCAGTTTGGTCTCATCATATCATTTATCCGATTCACAAGTCAGGATCCACTTCTGATCCCAACAACTACAGAACGATCATGGTAGGCCACACATTCTCAAAGTCATATGCCATTGTTCTCCACATGAAGCTTTCCAACGACCTCGAGCAGAGAAATCTTAGAGCTCAAGGACAAGTAGGGTTCAGACCAGCACATCAAACCATCGACCACATTTTTACTCTCCGGGCCGTGATTGAGGAGACACGCCACCGCTCCTCGAAAGTCTACTGCTGCTTTGTAGACTTCCAGAAAGCCTTCGACTCTGTTCCGAGAGAAGATTTATTGCAGTGGCTCAGAGACATCGACACCTCGACAACTAATATGCGCCTTTATGAGTCTTTCTGTGGCCGCCTTCGCACAACTCGAGGTTTATCTCAGTTCATTTGTAGCACCATCGGGGTGAAACAAGGTTGCCCACTTTCTCCCACCTTGTTTGGTATCTACATAGACGAGTTAGAGGCCTTCCTTCATGAGCATATCCAGGAAGCTGATGGATGCCTTCTCCACCATGTCCTGATCTCTATCCTACTTTTCGTTGACGATGTAGTACCCTTATCTTCCTTCCCCGAAGGTTTGCAGAGACAGCTTGATGCCTTAGCTTTGTTTTGCAACCTTCGGAAGCTGACAATGAATTTGAGCAAAACAAAGGTTATGATCTTCAATGGGGTAAAGAAAACCTCGGATTTCCGCTTCCTATTCAAGGGGGAGGAAATTGAGATCACCAGTACTTATACTTACTTGGGACTGCAGTTCTCTGGTCCCCGCTTCAGTCTACGACCAGCTCTCCATCCTTGAATCAACAAGGGATACGGGTCCCTAGCCCTTCTTGAGAGACAGTTTTTTCGCCGCAACTTTCAGGACATCTCATCCAATATGAACCTGTTAGATACCTTGATCCATCCCACTATTTTATATGGATCAAAAATTTGGGGACCCTCTCTACTCGAGTCAGATTGGGCCTCAGGTGAGAGACTCCAGATCCTTCTTCTTCGGCGGATCATCAGATGTAAGCAAACAATGCCATAGCACATCATTCTAGCTGAGTTTGGGGCCCAACCCGTCCTTCTTGAGACGGTGTTTAGATTGGTTTCCTTCTTGCATCAGATCCAGGGGTTAGCCGACTCATTAAAGGTCGGGACAAGTACCCTTATCTAGCCTACTGCTCTGCTAAGACCATTGCCCGAGCTACCCATTCAGGCAGAACCAAAATGTTGGCTCACAGGAGTCTCGAGCCTTCTTACATCAGTGGGGATCCAGTTAGATCGCCTCTCCCCGTTTCAGTATTCTCTGGATTCCCCCGGTCACCTTCTTACTACCCGAGAGGAGCTGAATAAGATCATCATAGAGGATGTTTACAAGCAATACGTCCAGGAGACTTGGGTCAACCCTCCGGGAGGATTGCGCCCAAAGATGGCCTTTTATGCTAAACACTTCTTGGAGATCAGAGACGGGCTCATTGTCCGACCCCAGTACACATTTCGCCATTGGATGCATGCTCTTAGGATCCCTCTCGGACATCTCAAAGTAGGATCCCATAGACTCCAGGTCGAGACAGACCACCAGATCGATAGATCGGAGAGGCTCTGCCAGGGGTGTCATCTACAGGAAGTGGAAACCAAATCACACTTTATTTTCAGATGTCTTATATACTACAAGATCAGAGGACGCTTCTACTGCTTGTTTAGGGGGCCTAAAACTCTAGATGCCTTCTTCATATACACAAATCAAAGATGCTTAGCACTTTATATTCAGGAGGCTCTCAGGCTTCGAGCGCAAGTCCTCCTGGCCCCCACCAGACCAAATACCACACAGAGGATCACAACGTTCTTCAGCGTGCTACCACCTTCCAAGGGCACCAAGAGATCTATCGACCTAAATACCGATCCAGTTTCAAGATCATTTAAGATTGATGGTTCTCGACCCACGAGATCTCAGCGGCAGCTTCATACCAGACCTACCTCCAAGAGGCGCACAAGACTCTCCAGAGGATGCCCCACACCCACCAGCTCCTTTTCGGTCCAGCAGACATTATTGCACTTCCCTCAGTTTTCCTCTTTCGAACGCAAATGTTAGGAGTACTAGACCTTCCTCGATCGTCCAGACTCCCAGATCCTGTCCACCTGAGCTTCTTCACCCCTGTGCAAGGTTACGGTGTTGAGACTGGGGCAAGAACTCTCCCATGCTTCAACCCAGCTCACTTTGTACACTTCTACTTCATTTCTATATTACTTCTTGTATTGTATTTCTTTTTAAGGGAGATCGTTTGGTCCTCCGGCTTGCATGAACATCATTGTAACTAACAGTCTCGTTGACCTACTTTGTGGTCATTAGTGGACATAAATAAAATTATCTTATCTTATCTTATATCTTATGCAATGTATATCTAAATTCAAATTTCAAATTTGTAAAAGATAATGCAACAAATGCTAAAATTTGAAATAGTCAAATAGATACCAAACAATGAACACAAAGAAGTTAGAACTTAGAACAATGACGACTGCTCCAAGTTTACTTGCAATATGATTATGAAATGAAATCGTGAGAGGATAGCGTTTAAGAAGGTCTTAGACTCTTAGGTTAGTCTAGGATTTAATTTAATTTTCATTTAATTATGTTTAATTTTTTAAACACTTCTTAATATTTTAATTTGCATTTATTTTTATTGTGAAAAATGAAAATTTTGGGGGGGACAGGGGGACGCCCTAGGAAGAAACGCGTTCCACACTTGGGGAAATGCATTTCCCTGAGTTTCCCCCAAAAGGGGGACATGGGGAAACGTTTCCCCAGGAGTTTCCCCGTCCCAGAAGCGTGGGGGAGCGAGGGGGCGCTTTCCACACCGTAGGGGATGCATCCCCATGGAACACTGATAAATTGGTTATTTATATCAGTGCTGCAATACTCATATACTTTGTCTGTTTATTTGATGAATGGTCATATGTTCATGATAATTATTTAATGAAGAAAGCTTTTACTTTCATTTGATAACACGTACTACGTTCAATATTCTTTCCTTCATGTGATATTTGACTCCTAAAGGCACTTGCCACTAACATCATTATATAGAAGATATAGACTTGTTGTCCGAAGTGTCTTACAAAATAGCAATAAGGGCTCTCCTCTTGGAGGTTACGACACTCCGAAGAAGTTATAGACTTGTTATTGAGGTGAAATTGGGTCACGAGTCTTGCATATGCTCACTGCGTACTAGCCCTGCTAGTCTATCCGGTACAGCGATAATGGCCATCTTGGTGGTTAGGCCTTACGTGGTTATTAAAGTTCATGTGTCAATGTATATTACCATGCTAAACATTATTTTAGAGTCATATCAACATGTGCTAGGTCCCCCTGGGTTTATTTTTAATTATCGCAAAAAATATTTTTTCTCGTAAAATACAGTGAAATAATTAATGTTTTAATTAAAAAAATGTAAAATGTCATAAAAGTGTGGCTAGGGGGGCAACTTTTACATGGGGGTGTGTTACCGGGCAAACTAGCAGGGTTAGTGCCCATTAAGCATATGCATGGACTTGTGACCCAATGTCACCTCGGTCATGTTACTTGAACTAGTTTGGAGTGTCGTAACCTCCAAGGGGAGAGCCCTTTTAGCTATTCTGCAAGACACTTAGGACAAAAGACTATGTCTTCTAAATGATGATGTTAGTGACCAGTGCCTTTTAATCAATTAATTGTATGAATGAAGAAGACATACCAAATTAATTAAGTGCTTGTAGATGCTAATATAAATGTATCCAAGTCAATGTATTCAATTCAAAATATATGGAATTAGTAGCAAGGTCATCCAATAGAACTTTAGCATATAAGAGATCATTAACTGTGTAACAATATACCATTCAATATGAATGTAATGACAGCAGTAAATGCTGAATGATTGCAACCAAACCAAAGACAAAACTTATGAATGTTATTCATCCCAACTGTAACCAGCAGTATCTATTACAGTTTGACAATATTAAACAGGTGATAGCAGCAGTAATGGAAAAAGAAATAGGCAAGGTAAGTAGTGTATTCAATCAATAATTCAATGAACTAAATGTATGCCAAACCAATGCCAACTTTAACCCTCCTACCCTTTAGTAGTATAGGACAGTCAATTAAGCCTGATTTATGTCCAATGAATGTATGTTTCAGACCTTGTTTATCCTCTTCCAACAGTTGTAAACTTCAACAAGTGACTAACTTTTAAATATTGTATTTGTGTAAGTTTTGCAGCAGTTGTCTTGGACTGTCTAATGATGACATTCTGCAAATTATTGCAAACTTAGGGCAGCAGAAGCAGAACTGCTACAGGGCTGTTACAACCTGTTTTGGACAGCCAATTAAGGGCTGAGATTTGGGCAGACCCAAAGGGAGAGGATTGAGAGAAAGGGGAAGCCGTGAGGGTTTTAGGAGGTAGGCTAGGACTGTTTAGGGTTAGATTTTAGGTCTGATTTTTGGTAATTTATAGGTATTTTTAGGATTTTATATTTTTTGGGGTTTTTAGGGCTTCCTAAAATTTCGCCCTAGGGTTTCTAGGGATAAAAAGGGCAAGCCAAATTTGTAGGAGGGAGATCCAAAATTTTAGTGAGGCCAAAATTTGAAATTTTTAAGTTTTTAATTTGTTAGGGTTTTAAAACTCGGAACCGGGAGTCGAACTAGTCGAGGGTAAACTCGGAACGGTAATGAACCAGAGCGGTTTGATTTCAAAGAACCAGGATATTAAATAATACAAAAGAAATTACAATTTTAATGACAAATTATATTTAACATTCCAAATATGATTTCAAGCCATTAGATGATTAGAGACATAATATGCAATAAAGTTAAACCATGTATTGGTCATAAAATGGCACCAAGTGCACTACATAGATGATAGAACATAGAAGATAGTATCGTAGCACAAAGCAAAATCTCATAGCACATATATCAGAGTCTGAAACAAAATATAATACCAATGAGGCTCTATCATCAAAATAGCCTCTACAATCCAAAAAACATGATCAATGATGACTCATGACTCATGGCTAATCAATCATCAAACTCAGCACCGTTGCTCGAAATGCAATGCTCAACATCAATATCTGGCTCAGACTTTTTTGAGGACTCCCCCTCAGGGACATCTACGACCCTAGTAGAAGCATGAGCTGCACGGCTAGGTTGTCTAATGCCACTAGTACTAGTACTGCCACTACCTGCAATGTCTAGATCTGCACCTGTATCCCTTGGAGTTGGTACTAGTGGATTTGCATCCAAAGCATCCCACCTCATCTCATCTTCAACTTCAATATCAAAATAAGATTCAAACTCTACTAGGTGAATCTCCACTACCCATTCTAAGTTTGGATCAATATCCTCCAACATAATGGGATCTGTATCGGGTCTTTTGTTTAGCAACTGGTTGCACCTTAGCCGAAGGTTGTACTGCACGAAGACGAGATCATTTAATTGTTTTTGTTCCAAACGGTTTCTCTTCTTCGTGTGAATCCCCTCAAAGACAGACCGATTGCGCTCACACACAGAAGCACTACAAGGTTGACTAAGGATTTGAATTGCAAACCTTTGCAATTGAGAACATTGCCTACCAAATGATTCCCACCAGCTGGCTGCAGAGACAAAGTTAGTTCAACAAATTAGATTGCAAATTGAACTTAAAGTCTTAAACAACTTAAAGGCTAAAGCTTAAACAATTGAACGTAAAGATTTAAAATTAAAGCTTAAACTAAAACAATTGAACTTGAACTTAATCAAACTTTTGATTGTTGGAAATTTGAAATTGTTTACCTCGTTGGTCATCATCTCTTGCCTTCTTTGCTAGGGTTTTTCCAAAGGTGCCCGTGGCTCGATTGAAAGAGTTGATCTATTTATGTATCTCCATCTGCTCACTCTCATCATGGACCATGCGCTCTAGGCACTCATACAAGCCATCTTTGATCTCACTTGTTACATCATCGGCTAACTGAACTTTGTAATGATACCTTGGGTTGAAGAAATGCCCAACTGCATGTATAGGGCGATGGAGTTGATTGTTCCATCTGTTACAACTTACCAATAATCTCCCAAATAGGGCCATACTTGGCCACTCTATCGTTGTATGATGCCTTTATTTGCTCCTTTTCCTAATCCATAGCCCCATAAATGTAACCCATGGCCAATATTTCCCCATCCACCAACCGCAATACCTTCACAAGGGGCTCAACAATTTTCACAACCTCTGTTTTTTTTTCCAAACTGCACTATCATTAACTTTCTTTTTGGTCTCTTTTGCATCTTGCCTATGAGCCCACTTAGATGAAATCCATTCATCAAATGAAAACATCTTTTGCAAGTTCTCCTCTTGGGAAATGAGAGATTGCAGTGTCAAGAAGTGAATTGCAAATCTCATGATGGCACGCCTAACAAGTTCCCTATTCCCAATGTTTTTCCTCATCATATTCAAGACCCATGAATGGTTGTAGATATACTTTGTAATGCTCTTGTCCTACTCTATAACATCCTTGACCCAATCCTGTTTGCCTATATCCTCAAGCAAGAGGTCTATGCAGTGTGCAGCACATGGGGTCCAAAATATGGTTTTGTGTTTGCTCTCTAACATCTTACCAGCAAGGACATAGTTAGAGGCATTATCTGTGATGACTTGAACAACATTTGCCACCCCCACCTCCGTAATAACTTCATCCAATAGCTCAAATAGCAGGTTTGCATCTTTCACCCTATCAGATGCATCAACTGATTTCATAAACATGGTTCCTCGAGGGAAAACGATAAGGAAATTGATTATTGTACAGTTCCTTGTATCACTCCATCCATCTGACATGATGGTACATCCTGTAGTGGCCCATGACTCCCTAAAACCCTGCAAGTATTCATTTATGGACATAAACTCCTCCTTCAAAAGTGATCCCCTCAAGTCATGCATACTAAGGCCTTTGAAGCCCTTATCAGCAGCAAAAATGGAATCCCACATGGCTTGATAATAAAGTGAGCGGGCATCATTAAAGGGGATATCTGAATCGTACCACCATCTAGCAATGTACTCATAAGCAGCTTCTTTGCATTGTTTTTTCCAATGCTCATCTAAGGTGGACTGAATTTGGGTCGGTTGAACTTGAGATTGAGAGGCATTGGCACTTGCAAAGGAAGGGGAAGGTGTTGAAAAATAGTGTTGAAGGGTCTTTTTCTTTTTAGGCTAAATAGCACCAATGTTTGGGCGAGATGGAATAACATACTGGAAGGGGTCCTTACCAACAGAAGAAGGGGCAGAGGAAGAGCCTTCAAACTTATTTAACCAAGACCTCCTCATAGTGGCATTGGCAAGCTCTCTCTTCCTCCCTATCTCAGCTTCTATCTCTTTCTGCCTAGCCTTATCTTCAAATTTTTTAAACTAATTTAACAAATCAGCTCGTATCCCTCCAATTACTTCATTTGGTGCCTCACATGGGAGAAGTTGGCCTCTTATTCCAGCCAAGTGTTGCTTCACCCTATGAATTCCTCCCCCACAAATATGTTTGTTGCAATAATTGCAAAAGACTTCACCATCAATAGTCTCAAGATGGGCCCATGCAGCGTCTTTTGCTCTTGGAGCCATTGTTAAAATGCAAGAAAATCCATTTCTGCAGGTGCAAAAAGGAAAAAAAATTGAAAATACACAATGCAATTTAGATTCTAGGAAAAATTGCAATTTAGCATTTCAAGATTTTTTTGAGAAAAAAAAAACAGATTTTAATTTTAATTTTTAGCTTAGCATGAGCATAATACAGACTACAGTTAGCATGTTGTATGAGCATAGTAGACTGGTCACTGTAGCATACCTTGGTCCTTGAAGGAAAATTCGAGGCAGCAAGATTGAACAGTTGAACTCCTGTCCAAGTTTCCAAGCCCACCAATCTTGAGTCTTGACTAAGCAGTCAACAAACTCCTCCACGCTGGTGACTGCAATTTTCAATCCACAAACAGTCTGAGCTTGAGCACTCGACAAACTCCCGTCTCCATGTTAGCGGCTACAAAGATGCTCATGACAAAGACTCCAAACTCCCGACTCCAAATGGAAATGATGCTGATGACCGAGCAAAGATTCACCGGTGGCTGCAAAAGACAAACTTAAAACTTACAAACAGTCCACGTTGTGTTGATGAGTGAAATGGGAGGGAGGGTGGTCTATTTTATAGCGGTAGCATGCATTTAGGGTTAGGTATTAGTTAGTTTTTTATTTTATTTTATTAAAAAATCAACTTTTAAGCGTTTTTTTGTTCTGCAGAAGTTTCTGTGTTTTCTCAGCTGGTCGACAGGCTAAGACCGGTTCAGTAATGAACCAACCGGTTTAGGGTTCAGGTCGTCCAATTCATTACTGAACCGGTGTCCAATCCAGTTTTAGGCCCAGTCCAAAACGTTGAGCGCATTCCCCAGTCGATTCCAGTTTTGGCTTGGGCAGGTTTAAAAACACAGTTTTAAACATAAAAATGAAGACCTAATTAAATGGCCTAATTTACCATGAAATGCAATATTTACACATGAAAATGCAAGAAAATTTAGTAAACGTCGATAACTAGGGTTTTAATGGATGAACCCTTGACCCTATCCCTAGAGGAAGGTGACCAGCCTTCCTCTTGGAGTATTTTCTCCTTGTCTACTAAACTAGGGCTTCCTATAACAACCCCCATGGCTCATTATAAGAGCCTAATCTAGGGCAAAACTTGGAGATCAAGGATAAAGTAGAGAAAACCTCTTCTTATGAGTGTTTTCCACCATGCAAAGAGGAATTGTTTATGGTCTTATTATAAGACCATTGGACCATTCATTTTATTTGTCTTTTATTTGGACCTTTGATATACTATCCTAAGTCATTTTATTTTATAGTTTTAATTTATAAAATCTCTGGACCACTCTTCTATTAAACCTTTGGACCATTGTTTATGATTTTATCTTGGACTATTTTATTTATGTTTATTATTTGACGTATGGTACCCTATCTTAAAGATAGTCAAGGTTATAAATTCGACCTGTGTGTCTCTCCCGCAATCTATCCTTCCACGCTCATGAGCAGCGTGACTGTGGTCTTTCTCTAGCGTGACCGTGTAGCGTAACTGGCCATTTCTTCTACTAGCATGATTGGGTTCTTCTTATGACTTCTCTCTTGCACCCGCGTGACTTCTTGCTCCACGTGATTGCATTCTTCTCACATCTGCGTGATTGTTCCTTCTGACCACTTACAGCGTGACTCTCCTCCGTGATGATGGTTTCTACCATAACGTGGTTGTGTCTGCATTCTCCCTCCTCATCCGCGTGACTGTTCCTTGTGACCACTTACAGCGTGACTCTCATGCATGATGGTGGTTTCTACCCTAGCGTGGTTGTGCCTGCATTCTCCCTCCTCATTTGCGTGACTGTATTCCTCCGCGGGACTATTGCGACTGTTCCTCCGTGAGATTGCTCATCCGTGTGACTGCTGCAACTGTTCCTCTGTGAGACTGCCCATCCGCATGACTGTATTCCTCATCCGTGTGACTCCTCAGTCATTGTGACTGCACCTTCACGTGATTGTTCACTCTTGTGTTAACTGTGTTTTCAGCAGTGTGATTGTATTCTTCTGCTCCACATACCTCTATCTCTGCAGCATGATTGTATTCTTCTACTCCACATACCTCTATCTCTGCAGTGTGACCATGTGTTGTTTCTCAGCGTGACTATGCCCTAGCTTGACCGCCTCTCCACCTGCAGCATGACTGCACCTTCGCGTGACCGTTCACTCTTGTGTGGATTGGGTTTTCAGCAGCATGATTGTGATCTTTCCTCCTGTGTGGACTTTGTCACCTAGCTCTTGCATGGACTATGTTTTCAAAAGTATGACTGTGTAAAAGTATGACTATTTGTCTCTGCACAACATGACTGTATCCTTTGCCAGCATGACTATACTGGGTATGATTGTGCTGCTAAAGTCTGAGTAATTGATTGAAGTCTCCCTTCTTGTTGACTAAGGTCTGTTCCTGTCTTCTTTAACCCTCTCTCTCTCTCTCAAGGTACGTCATTTGTTCACCCAGTTGACATGTCCCTTCGGTGACAAGATCAAAACTCAAAGTATCTGAGTATAAGGTTGATTCAAATAATTGGTACAATTCTTTACTACTGTACATTATTTTTATTACTTTGTTACTATACATGGCATTTAATGAATCATCTCAAGGACCAACTTTAACACACTGACCAATGGAGTGCTAAAGTTGAAAGAGATGAAAATTATGTTTGTTTTATTGCAGTTTAATATTTTGAAACAGCACTATTATGAATTTAACCTTGTTCATAATTCTGTTGATGCATTGAAGTATATCTATTTATGCTAAATCTGAACTACCCCTAAACTTCAACATGTAGATAAGAGTTTCTATTCAAGCAAAATGCATCCTGAGGGCTACCATTCAACCCTTCAAGAGACAAGAGTTTACCTACCTTACACGAAGAAGACAAAAACCTTGACCTACTTGAGTTATGTGTCCTTCCAACAATTCCTAGCATCCACCAAGCATGAGCATAACCAAAGAATTTGTCCAACTTTCATCCACAAGAGCAAGAGAAAAGAACTCCAAGAGGTGCGCCTCACTTTCCAAAGAGCTAATTACGGTAAAAGAGCAACATAATGTATTTTTTTTGTCCCATAAGTTGTGATTTGAAAATGAAGTGAGGAGATCTTTTTATATGTTCTCACGCTCACTTTTACAAATAAACCAGGTCGACATGCCTTAAAATGTCAATTTGAAATTATAAAATGTCAACTTAAAATTATAACATAAAATAATCAAATATGTGGGTAACTTGGGGCATTTTCCCCAGAGTTTAACCAAAAATGACTAAACTAGCTAAAAAATGAGCAAATTACTCCGAACTAAAGGCTAGAGTAAGCAGGGTGGGGACATCATGCCCCATCTAGCCCCAACAATGTTGATAATTCGTCAACGCCCCCCCCCCCCAAAATCAAGCAGTACGGCCTGGATGAAGAGATGACATCATCATTGGAAAATGCCCAAGGAAGGAGGGCGTTATGCTGAAAGAGGACCAGGAAGGGTGTATAAGGTGACACTGGAAGGGAGGCAAAAGCCTCAATGCTGGAACATTGTCACCGATGTAGAAAACGAGGGAGGTATGTGACCCAATGATCTGCCCCTAAGAGCATCGGACATCGACCCCAAGGTTAAAAACCCCAACAAAGGGAACTCAGCAATGCCACTAAGCCATAGTACTCCTAAAGACAAGCCGGATGTTGCCATTTTGGTGAAATATCATGAGTTGTGAGTTTCCTCATCAAGTGGGGACGCAAGCCAAGTTGGAGGATCTTCATTGTTTTGGAAAAATCATGGGTTTGGGCAAGTGCTTTCTCAAGGAAGTGATGTTGCCACCTAAGTCACAGGGTTTGCTGAACCTAATCCTTGAGGTTCGAGGTTCGGCAAACCTCAAAAAAAAATTGAAATTCGTTTAGGTTCGTCGAACCTAATGTCGAACCTGAAGCCGAACCCGAACCTCGTTGAACCCAAACCTAATGTCGAACCTAAGGCCGAACCCGAACTTGAAAGCGAACCTAAAGGCGAACCTGAAGGGAATTTTTTTTTAGGTTCAATTTTTTTCAGTAAAAAAATTGAAATAAAAAAAAAACACAATATCGATAAATTAAATGCTCTCTATTTATTTATGTTGTCTATGAATTAAATGCTCTCTATATATTTATGTTGTTTATAAAATGTTGTCTATAAATTAAATGCTCTTGATTTATTTATGTTGTCTATAGATTAAATGCTCTCTATTTATTTATGTTGTCTATAAACTAAATGCTCTCTGTAATTTGAAATTACATAAGAACACACCAAACAAAGTAAGAACATAGATTTACCCCTAAGAACAAACTACTGTTGTGGGAAGCATCTAAATCCCTTGTTAAACCATAAAAACCTACTCTTAGAAGCACAAATCTATGAGTAGAAATGTCATAAACAACAAGTATATGCGATGAAACTATGAATTGTGACCTAAGTGCTTTGAATCCTATGGGCTATGGGGTGTAGAAAATTAGTTAAGGGGGAGTATATGAAGAAAGTTTATATATATATAGTCGAACTATTGTCGAACCTCATCCAAACCTCATCGAAAAATTCTAACCTGAACCGAACCTAATCCTTGCCGAACCCGAACCGTGTGACTTAGGTTGCAACTTCTCAATGCCTTTGCCAACCCTCATTCGCCTTTTGCCAACTCACTAGGAGCTAGCGCATCTTTGAGGAGATGCGCCCCCCCTCTCTTTGCCAAATTTCTATTTAAGCAAGGCAACCCCGCTTCATTCTTCACGGATGATTTGGGCATTGAACCTCTGCTTCTGTAATGTGTAATATTGATTGTTGAGCTAATAGAAGGCTTTGGAAGCTGATGCAAGTGTGGTCTATGGTGTTTGGATGTGTTTTCATTGGTAATATTGAGGTAACCTATGGATTTTCACAAGCTTGTATGTGTTCGGGATTT
Source organism: Pseudotsuga menziesii (assembly GCA_001517045.1). NCBI lineage: Eukaryota > Viridiplantae > Streptophyta > Pinopsida > Pinales > Pinaceae > Pseudotsuga > Pseudotsuga menziesii. The sequence goes on along the minus strand of LPNX010829381.1, from coordinate 195,197 downwards.
GTTGGCTTTGAAGATAATTTTTTTTCTGATAAGATAGGAAGTAATACTCTTGTGGTTACTTATTCTTGTTATCTATAATAAATGCTTATGAGTTTATGATTCTAGTTTGATTTCATATTTTTATTGAGCATTCATTATTGGATAAACACCGGCATTTAATCCCCATTTGCAATTTTTTGTATATTTCTTTTACAGGTTGCTTAAGCTGGAGTTTTGGATGAGCATGTGAGCTCTACGTTTACTCCAAGCAACTCTTGAAGAGAGGATTTCATCCCACCGGCAACACTTCGTGGATTCTTTCTTGCCTTTCTTCTTCTTTTGTGCAAGCTCGGTGATACCCTTCCGTCACAAAACTTCAATTTTTCTTTACAGTTATTTTCATAGTGCATAGTTGAATCTTTTTATACATTAAAGAATATTTTATAACTCTGATTTGTGGATGCACTTAAAAGGTTCAGATCTGATTGTTAAAGTAAATTTTTGAAGGATCTAACCATTAACAAGTATTTGATTCATAACAAATTTTTCTATCTTTTAAGTACTTGAATATTTTTTATCAAATTTTTATGTTTTGATTTTATTTTTTATCGTATTTAATAAAAATTTGGTCGTTGTTTTGCCGCAGAGATTGATTTGATAAAGAGGCACTCCGGTGGAATTTTGAAGATCCAAGTCAAATCGGAGACCCCTCTTCTCATACTTCTTTCATTGGCCACTTCTTAAAGGCCCTTAATTGTAAAAAACTTGTTGTTTCCTATTCTACAAAGGAACACAAGTTCTCCTTTCTTCTAATCATTGTAAAAAGAGAAGCAAGTGGGAAGCCAAGTGCCCACACCCCATCCCCCCAAGGGGGATTCGCAATGTTTCACTTTTTTAGTTTTTTTTAGTTTTTCTTTAATTTTTTTAGTTTATTTTAAGTTCCTAAAGTAAAATTAATCAATCCAGTTGTGTTCTCGGTAACGAAAGTATCGGCATTGAGATTTAAAAAACTTACACTTAGCTCTAAAAAACTTAAAATATCCAAGACTTCAAGACCCCGTATGCTCTTGTGACCACTACAGGCCTTTGGATGGATCGGTGGGACAATCAGAACAGGATTGAAGTGACTATTAATTAATAAAACACATCAATTAATCCCTACAAGTGAAAATCCGACACTTATGCGATTTTACCGAGTTGTGGGGAAATTCTGCAAGTGAAGCAGGAACCACTAGAAAGTGACCGCAGGGTACCATTAGGCTACACCCTCGTTTGGTGTAGTGTTAAACACAACCCTGTGACTCCATCTCGCCCACATGTCACTGTGAGAGCCACTTCTTGTTAAATCCGGACACATTCCTCGTACCTCCGAGTATATCTGGAATACCATCTTCCCGTAATAAGAAAGATCATTACCACATTAATAATCAAATTTACCAAGAATTGACCCACTCCCTAATTACTCATTTAATAAATTTTAAAAACTGACCAACCGAGACAACTGCAATACTTCACAAGACTTCACTAGCAACCCTTTACACAAGCACTCCACTGGCACTGGTCTATTTTGGCAATCTTGCTTATTTTTTTATTAAGTTGATCATTGTGTTGTGTGTAATGTTATTTATGCTAGTCAATTAAATATTTTGCAGTTATCTTTGTTTCAAGGTTTTATTTTATCTCATCTCCTAAACTAATTGTTATATTGTCATAGATTAAACACCATAGCTTATTTTACTAGGGACCACCCCCCTTGGCTTCGCTAGGAGAAACCCTAGACGGAGGAGTCAAGATCAAGTGACAACACTTGACTCTTGCTTGCCCCCAAGGTCGCACCCAGTGGCTTGAAAATTTCTGCCACATGACTTGAGGTGCGAATTAGGCGGTAACACACAGGAAATCGCACTAGTGTAATCACGCTGGTGAGTTCACGATCTGCAAGTAAGAGAAATCACACAGATGTGGTCACGCTGGAGGAACAACACAGACTCAAACACGGTGGAGGATGGGAGGCTCACACAGACTCAGTCACGTGAAGTAGACAGACCACGTGGAGCAGCAGAGAAGACGCGGGTTAATCCTAGTCCACAACCGATCCCTTGGAGTAGACAAGGTGTGAGGAATAGAACCTAGTCCCACGGAGCAGCAGAGAACACTGTGGACAGACCCAGTCCACAACCACGCCTCATGGAGCAGCAAAGAACACGATGGACAGACCCGTGGGGTAGTAAACACACAGATCAAAAGATCCGTGGAGCAGTAAGAAAACGTGGATCAGTAAACCAGTCAGAGAGCCACGCGGGATAAATCCAGTCAGAGAGCCACACGAGATAAATCCAGTCACAGTCAACTGCAGCAGTCGTAAGGGGAAGTCTCGTGAGGCATGGAGTTGCATACGGCAGCAGGATGAAAAAATCCGCGGGGTTAGAATGGTAAATGCGATGTGTGTATGATAAGGAATAATGTATCCTTCTTTTTTTTATAAGTTTAGGATAGGTAAAGTGGTCCAATGATAATAAAAAATAAAACCATAAAGTAAGCAAAAAAGGTTCAAAGGTTATATAACCATAGGTTATATAGGTTATATAACCATAAAGTAAACGGTCAAAAGTTTATAATATAGATTAAAAACACTTAGGATAAAAACCATAAAGTAAAAATCCAATGGTCCTTTAATAAAATCATAAGTTAAACATTTTAATGATTTTATAATAAGGTCAAAAAGTAAATTGTAATATCCCAAATACTGATATTTTCTAATTCTATGCAAATTTACTGAAATAGCCAGGCATGCAAATTGCCATGCAAAATTTCCCTATTTTATAGCTGGAATTAGGGTTAGGTTTTGTAGGATAGAATGTAACACTTACCACTGATAAGCTAGCTGAAATGCTCCTGAGAGAATATGCATGCATCAAGAGTCGATCTAGAGATGAACTGGTACTTTCTACCTCCGGTGATACCCCAACAGCACGTACCCAAGATTAGCTAAGGGTGATGTTTTCAGTGAAGGAGGTACTCGTTGACGCTAAGAATTTGCAGTAGTGGTAGTCTTCCAGTGCCGGAGAGGATGCCTGACACATGCAGAAGTTCTAAGGTCTCTAGGCAGGCTAGCGAATTGATCTAGATGTTTAGGTGCTCGCACCCCCCTGATCCTGAAACTACTGATAACTGCTCCGGATGAGCAAAACCAGATCTGATAATCACCGGGTACGGGAGTATGATACCGATGATGAGAATGGTGCCTAGGTTCTAAAGGTAAACTAAGATCTAAGGACCCGGCGAATGATTTGGGGTTTTCCAGCTAAAAACCCCCTTTACCTGCACACGTGCCCCTGCAAACAATCTCTGATGGATACACGATAACTGCAAAGGAAGGAATAAATTGAAGAGCGGATGGTGAACCTAGATGGTTTACCCCAAATGAGACTAGGGCAGATATCTCACTGTCGAAACCCCGTTAGCCGAAGACGTCGTCTTCAACCCCAACATGCGTTGTGTTGCTACTCAAGAGCTCCAAAATCATATAATAATCAAAAGTATCTCCTTTAGTCCCATGACCCTTCTTAAATAGATCTTCATATGCTTTTAGGGTTTGCATGTCACTTTTAAGGTTTACGCTTCACTTTTGCATGCATGCAATTCTAATTTGATGTTGACTTTAATACTGACTAAACAAGGCCTGCATGCTCCGCATGCTTTAGGATATGAACTCTGATGGCCTTCTTTCTACACCGATGATTTAATAATACTGAATTGATGTACCTTTCTGCTCCTAGTGCTATCAATCCCCAGTTATTCCCTTTTCTTTAAGACCTGCTCGAACCTATGGGAATAAGATAGGTTAACGGGTGTTCTCAGGGTGGTTTAGTTGGAAGGGGACATTACATAAATGGTCCAAAAATAAAAATAACTTAGGTTGGTGTACCAAAAAGAACCCATAAGGTAAGTGTCATCAGGACAAGGGTACACACACAATAAGATTGCTAGGACCAAGTAAAAATAAGACCATGAGTCAACACAGGGAACGACAATCCACACGACCACAAGATCAAGGTGAACCGTAAGGGTGGACAAGCATTCATTTATAGGACCAACAAGACCAAAGACTTTGATCTTTTCTCTCTCTCAAGGTACATCCTTTTATATATTTTGTCATCACTGTATAAGGGAAAGATCCAAACAGATGGTACGATCCTTTTGTCCTTAACACTGCTCCTAAGGGTTAGGTGCTAGTGACAGCATCAAGGGGTGGTCAGTCCCTTGAGAAGCAACCTAGCAATAACCGATTAGGAGAGGGGACATCACACACCATTATCTTCCATTCTTAAAGAATAGCTTTCAGCCCTAGGCTGAGTTTCAGTCTCACACTGAATCATGTTGATCAACCCCTAGACCCTGACCGAGTCCTCCATTCTCTCGGAGAATGGTTCTCAGTACTAAGCTGAGCTTCAGTCTCACACTGAAAGTTGATCAACTACCTGCAGGACCTACTTGGACATTGTGTCCCTGGTCCCAGACCAAGATAAATCTCTACCTCTACCTACAGGCTCTACTTGGGCATCGCATCCCTGGTCCCAAACCAGAATACCCTAGAGGCACATAGGGTCCCTAGCCTCATGCTAGGGGCTTTTCCATGGCATCAACCTGCTTGGTCCTAGACCAAGAGCCCCAGAAGACTATTGGGGGCCCTAGGGTACCTTCTAGGGTCTTACTCTGCCCTAGTCAACTGACTAGGGTACCATCCTCTCTGAGAATGGTCTCGCAGTTGCACTAACTTTAACATTACACACCGTTGTACATAATGTGGTAAATACAGGATCATAGTTATTATTCATGCTACGGATGTACTAATGCCTAATAATCACATTTGTTATTTACACATCTGACTTAATTGGTTATCATAGTGATAAATGCATTGTTACAGTAGACTTGATAACTACTCTTATATATACCACATACACAATCAGTAGTTTTCCTTCACTCTCTGATTTGACTCCATTAGGCATTGGTCACTAACATCTCAGAAAAGGATATATTTTGGTGTCTTAGTGTCTTTACAGAGTCAAAATAGGGCTCTCCCCTAGGAGACCTAGGCTTCCAAAGCAGTTAGGAGAAGTGACTAAGGTGACAGTGGTCACTTCCTCCTCACATGCTTACTGGTGGCTTGGACTGCCATTTCAACTGGTAACATTTTGGCGCCGTTGTCAGGGACCTCAAATTCATTAAGGTGACTTATCTGGGCAAGAACGACTTGGTAAGTCTTGAAGTCCTAATTGTATATAATTACATACATTTTTAGAAAGGACTAACCGGCGGGTTTAACTGGCAACTCCACAAAGAACTCGGCCCATCCCATCCATCCAGTACGCTCTTGTTTTATTTAGTACTTTGGTAAGATTTGCTTAACTAACTTGGTAGGTCTCTCCTGGCGACTCTAATCAAAGAAAAATAAAAAAAGTACTCTATAAAGACAGGAAATCCTAACGATATGGCATCCAATTATGAATTGTGGATGGACATGTTGGACTTTTCATGCATTCTAGGATTTTCACACAAGTATGCCATTCAAGATGGTGGGAAGGCACATTTCCCATTATTCTAGCAGTATAAGTACCATGCAGCAACACATATGCAGGCTTTCATGCAATTCCTTCAAGCAAGCGACATCGTACACGAAGATATCAGAATGAGGCTATTTCTACTATCTCTTCACTTAGAAGACAACTTGTCTACAAGGAATTGGTATGAGGGTTTTCCTTGCAAAAGTTTTTCTTCACTCAAGCAGTTCGTCAATGCACTCGGCTTGGAATGGGATTACGGCATCGAAGAACAGGAAAGAAAGGCCATGATCGATGGTATATGGGAAGAAACAGTGGGAAACAGCCAAGCTTAAGATAATTCAAGAGAAGGAATCAAAGACGATATTCCATTTGAATTTAAAGATCCTGATAATCCGTCCACTACTAAAATGGAAATAGGTTTCGCTCCTCTTGATTTATCAGACCTCCCAGGATATTCAGATGAGTTACCAGAGGTATTCTAGCATGCCTTTAAGGGTGACCATGATAATGTCCCGCATCATGTGGAATGGTTTGCGACTTTAGCTTTAGAATTTGGTATTAAAGAAGAAGAAGAAGATGTTTACATGCGATCATTTGTCCTTCACTTGGAAGGAAAGGCTCTTGCTTGGTTTGTGAGCTTAGATAAAGGAACAATATCATCCTTTACAGAATTGGTGGAAACATTCTATAACCATTAGGATTCAAAACGACGTGACGAATGGATACGTCATCTCAAGCATGCAAGGGACTTGTTCAGTAAGGAAGCCCTGTTACCAACTATTTTGTACAATAGTTGAACTTCCTATTGAGCCGCCAGTTATCGAGCATGATGAATGCTCATCTCCAGAGTTCAGAAGTTCAGTGTGCTCCAGAGTTAGCCAGTTTTTGGCTAAACTTTTTATTTTTTGTAAGTACATGTTCATACCCCCTTGGGGAAATTGTAAAAATGTCCTAGCATTTAAATTTTTATAAAAGGCTTGGCTTCCCGAACTTAAGCATCAAGCCGACTAGCCAAGAGTGTTTTTTCCCTTGGTTATTATTAGTTGTTGAACAAACGACTAATAATTTCTGAGTTTTTCACTCACACCTCCATAGTTGGGGTAGTTGTCTTGGTGTTTCGGCCTTAGGAGGTTATTAGAGCCTTCATGTCAGTGTTTTTCAACATGCTAGGCATTCCGATTGAGTCGTATGAACATGTACTAGGTGCCCCTAGAATTTCGTTTGATTCCGAGAAAAAATAATTTTTCCGATTTTTAGGCCATTTTTTAATGGTTTAAATGAAAAAATTCAAAATGTAAAAAATATATGATCTGGAGTCTGTCTTCGACATGGTTGGGCTCATTTTCAAGCCTGGAGCAGCATCTTTACCCCAGGGACCACTTTCACTATGTTTCGGCCAGCTGAAGCATCCCGAAAGTCATCATTCGGCTAACAGAGCGTCAAAGTAGCATTTAAATGCTAAGTTTGGATAAAATGCACTAAGTCCAAATATAAAAAAAGTCAAAAGTCAAATATCTTTTAATGGTGGGGATGACTTGGCATGGGTCCCCCATTGAATTGCGACCCTCTTCCACTTAGTAACAAGTCAAACTATGGCTTAGGATGTGGTTACGATTTAATTCATGAGAAGAGGGTGGCATGAACCTTTTTGGACCCACGCTTATGTGGGAAGTTGGTGAGTGGAGCTCACGCTACTATGAAGTGGACCAATCCACACCTTTTAAAAAATTAAGTCAAACCTTGGTGCTTCATATGCATGTGATTGTGGAGGTGGGAGTTAGCTCGCGTGGTGTTGACGTCAACTCTTGTGGGCTCACGCTAGCATGTAGTGGTGTTGTTAGAGGCTAGCGAATGGTATTAAGTGTGGACCCCCTACACATATAAAATTAAACCATGGTATAATCCAATGCATGTGAACTGTGATGAAGTAATGGTGAAATCGACTCTTGAAAAAGCTCACGCTAGCATGGAGCGTGAAGGTGATGAGTTGGAGTGAGGGTGGACCCCTCCCCTTCATTATTAAAATAATTGTTTACATACTTTGGATTAAATCCTTCGTATGAATCCACATTCACGAGCCTTCATTCATTTATTTCCTCATTCGCGCCAAGTTGTCGTACCATTCGCGTGAGGGGAGAAGGAGACGCCAAATTGTTTTTGGTGGGGGTTTGATTGGGTGTGTTGGCATTGATTGGGTGTGTTGGCAATTTCTTATTTGTTCAAGCCCAGTTCAACTCAGTTCAAGCCCAATTCCACCTCTGGTTTAACTCAGTTAACTCTGGACTCTCTCTTCAGTTCATAAAGTCCCCCCTGGGGCTTGGTTTTGGTATATGTAGCTTTGCACTCTTTTCGATATGGAGAATTGGGCATAGAAACTCTGCTAAAATTGTAATAAGTCTTTCATTGAATAAAGCTTTTCGACTTTGGAAGTCTATGTGATTGTTTCTTCATTGGTGGATGTGTCTATTATGAGGTGATATCTTTCCTTACTTTCAAATTGTTTCTCATGTGTTGGATCAAATAACTAGCTTTAAAAGTCTATTGTTAGAACATAAGATTTTCCATTTGCAGTTGTCAAGTTGGATTATTATGCAAAGCTTGTTGTAATCTAGATGAATACAAGTACTCAGTTATATGAAGTATTGATCTTGATTTAATATTCCTAGCATTCTAGTTATTTCGTTTGATCTCACCGGGTTTCAAGTTGATTGTCTCAACAGATCTTGCCATTTGGAGAAGGGTGTGAGCTTAGTTGCATCGATCTCATCTCCATCATCATAAGAACCTTATAACATTGTTGTCTTTCAGGATCTGCAGAATTGGGCTTGTTCCAAGAAGAAAAACACAAGGAGATCTTACTCCAAAGCTCCATCTTCAATTCGAATCTATCCTTCTTTCTGGTTATTTGGTTACTATTTTGAGTAGTGGATCTTCAAGTTTATCATTCTCACACTCTTCTCTGTCTTCTTATAAGTAATAAGTTTTTCCTTGAGAAAGTAGCTTGGGATTTGATCCCAAGTGCCACATAATTTTGTGGCTACTTCTCTTTCCCCACTAGCACCCTTGCGGACAGCCAGCTAGCTAGAAGGTTTCCAGGACTAGTGTTCTAGTGGTCTCCTTGTTCCAAGGTTTGACCCCACCTTGTTTGTTTTGTGTTTTGATTTTTGTTTATTCCTCTTAAAAGCCTTTCTCCTTCCTTTTGTTTTCCTTTACCTCACTTTGCTTTCGTTTCTCATCCCTTTCGTCTCCCTCCAAGACCCCTTCTCTAGCCTCCTTTCGTTCTCCTTCTCCTAAGCCTCCATTCTCCTTTTCGTTTTTCCTTTGGACTTGTTCAAACCTTCTCCCTTCCGTCCCTCCTTGAGCACTTCAAAAGGTCACAAAAGCAACAAAAAGTTCGGTTAAGCGTTAGCTGTTTCAAAAACTAATAGTTAGATCTCTTTCGATTGTTTGCTTTTTCATTCATAGATTTCATTCTAGTTTAAAATATAGTGATAGTTTGTTAGATCTTAGTTTATATTTCCATACTAGTATTGCATCTCTTTTATAAAAAGTCCATTGTTAGTTGTACTTGCATCTTAGATCTCATCTTAAAAGATAGACTTGCATTGCTTTTCAAATTTCTAGTTTGCACTTAACTTAGATCTTAGTTTTTATTTGCCTAATGCTAGTGGGTTATTGAGTTCATCATTGTGATAGGTATTTGGGAAAAAGAAACTCAAGAAATCTTGAAGCGAGAAGAGGAGAAAAAGGTCTAAACCAAGAAGAACATCAAAAAACCAAAGGATGATCCAAACTAAGAAATCATTAATCATTATTCTTTGTAATAGCTCTTAAGAGCTTGTTTCAAGTATTTTCAAAGTTTATTTCTCTCAAAGTCCTTCCAAGGGTTTTAATCCCAAAGGCGTTTGTACTCACATAATAAAGTTTGCAAGTGGGGTTTTTAAGCCCCCACATTCACTTCCCCCATTTGGGGAAGCCTTGTAGTCTTCTTTGCTTGGTTGAGTTGTTAGTTAGTTTCCTTCTTTGCTCTTAGATCACTAATTGCTAGATTAGTTCATTTTTTAGCATCTTTAGTTGTTAGTTGTTTACTATTTTATCAAAAGGTTTCATTTTTCAAGTAATACAATTGCTTAAGTTGAAAATCTCTTGAATCTCACCAATAGTGGATCAAGAGTACTCCCTATCAGAGAGTTGTTTCTATTTCAATTTTTACTTACCCCCATGCTCTCCCAAGTACGGTCTCTGACCTGAAAGAGATTCTTGGGTAGATTAGACTTTATTTCCAGTACAGTTATTTAATTCTGTGCATCATAAGCCTCTTGAACATTGTCATAAGAGGAAGTCAAGAACGCTCTTTGTCGGAGAGTTTTTTTTCTTGTGCTCTTAATAAAAACTTCAACCTCACATCCCCCTTTTTTTTAAATTTATTTCGTTACTTTCCACCACCAAGTATGCTCTGCTTTCCCTAAGGGGTTGGATTACTCAAAACGATGACTGGATTTGCTAATCTTACAAGTGATAACCATAATAAAATCTTCACCCGCATAAACCAACGAACCGGCGTTGTTTCGAGAAATACTCAGGTTGTGGGGAAATTCCTACTAGTGGCTCCGGAAATCACCGTTGTCATAGAGTTCTAGCTTGCTGGTTAAGTTCCTTGGACACCTAGCCTACAATACTGGACGGTCCGTCAGGTCACCAAGGGGAGCCACTGAAGGTATACTTTTTCCGGTTGGACTCATACCTTGATTTCTTAGCCTTAATAATCAAGATCACTAAAACTCATAAAATCAACCAAGATAATTTGCACAACTTTTTCACCAACATTATTCTGAGACTTGTATCTTCAGCATCCCCAAGAACTTCGTATATTTGACTCCATTTGGCACTAGTCTTTTTGAACTTTTATGCATCACCATTAATCTGGGCCATTTGTCCATTGGAATTTGTCTTAGTTATTTATCTGTGGATGATATCTTATTTCACAAGTCTTCATTGTATTGTTTATCTCTAAATCTTGTGTCTTGTGATCACAACGTGGATTGCTTTTTATCTTGTGTTTATCTCACTTTTAAAAACTATGATCTCATTATAAAACTCCTAAAAAAACACCCATCCGCATCCTCAACACCCAAAAACACTTAAAACACAAGATCCATAGAAAACTCTTTGTTAGGGACAACCCCCCTTGGCTTCGTTAGGAGTTAGCCTAAACGGAGGAGCTAGGATTCAGGTGACAGTACCTGGCTCATTGCTTGCCCCCAAGGCCACACTTCTCCCACTTGTAGTGAGGAGACAACTTTCGAAAGATTTATGCTGCTAGTGTGCATCTCGGCGGACAACAAGCCCAAAACAAGGATTAGGTCGAAGCAGCCATTGTCCAAGGCCTAACTAATGATATCTCAAACACGATAGATGAAGCTTCCCAAGCAGGTGATTATGATGATGATCCTATATATGAAGATCTGGAAGTCCTAGTTGAAGAAGCTAAAGAACAGAAAGATAGGACGAGTTCTCCCTTCCAACATACAGAAACTCTTTATGACCTACCAAATCTCTGGGAACATAATGACGAGAATTCTAAGGACGATAGTTATTGGACATTTATGGGTCCGCCTCTCTATGATTCCTCAAGACCAGGTAGAGTTGTTTCCATACGTTGCAGCAAGAAAGAACAGCTTGATGAAGTTACTTAGGTTGAGCCAGAATTTGACACTATTTGGGATGAAGAGTTTTTAGTCACCTTAAGCAGGGATGATGAAGACATGGTTTATATGGAACGATATATGATTGTTCCTTCTCCTTATTAGGCTAATGACAAAGAATGGCTCAACCCTTTTGCTGCTATAATTGAAGATGAGACATCACCAGACCTTGCAAATAGTTGTCATATGCAGATGGTCCATTATGATGAAAAGTTTGAAGATTTGGGACCCGGTATCTACGGTGACTCTTCCATGATTTCTCCATCATGTTTATCTAGCATCAAGAAAGCATGTTACACAAAGGATTCTTTTGCAGATATTCAACATATAACGAGCCTAGACTATCACTCTTAGTTGTCCTCCTCAAAAAACATTGAAGAAGTTGTTCATCCCACTCTATCTACTACCAATAAGTCCCAAATGATGCATTTTGACAAGACCAAGGCAAGTAGGTGGACAGGCATGATTTTCATTCCCCATCTCCATAGTATCTCTTGTTTATCTTTTCATTGGAAGCATGAAGGTATGAAATATATAGCTGACAATTTCAAATTTTCAAGAATTATTAGGGTTACTAACATGATTGTGAAAAGGATAAGCAATGTACTTGTATGCCTAGAGAAATGTTTGAGTAAATGCAGAGATAGGTTGCAGCTCACATATGAAGGTTTCCAAGGTCCGGCTCTACGGATAGCCTCCCAAGTCCAAGATTTATGAGCAAGTTTCAGGCAAATTTTTTTAGAAGACATGTATGATAGAGGTGATCCATACATTAGTCCACTAGAAGCACGGATCAACGAAGCTTGTCAAAGAAATGCTTCTTTGTGGCATCGATTTCAAGTATTCCAGGTTCTTAAGAAGGTTCGGTTTCCTGCACTCGTCCAGATGAAGATCCTGCTAAAAACTCAATATATCATCAATGAGGTATTGTCATGGATTACACTAAAGGACAAAGGTAAGATGTCAAGTATGAATTGCTTACTCAGATGATGACATAGGTGGTACGATTTGACCTATCTACTTTGATTGACAGTTTTAGGTTAGGTAGGGTTAGTTGCATTAGGCATATTTTTGTGCATTGCATTTGATGTCTTTTCATCTTATAATTAGTTTTCATTGTTCTTATAGTTTGTTTCCCTCATTTTGCGAACAATGCAGGACGGAAGTGTCTGCCCTTAGATGCTTTTAATCCTCTCGGACATTTGATATGTGTGTAGGTCTATAGGTACCAGTAGATTCACAGGTTCTCGAGCACTCCCGAGAAGAGCACTCGTCCCGCAGTTGGAGACAGTATTACGCTGCACCTGTACCCAGCGCACCTTCAAGTGTATCCTAGGGAGAGGGCCAAATTTTTCAACCAAGGGGGGTGTTATCGAGCAATGGTGATCATGGTTGGGCCCTTTGGTCCTCCTCTAGGGGTACTATGGCTTAATGGCACTATTGACTGCCCTTTGATGGGGTTTTTAACCTCAAGATTGGTGTTTGGGGCCCTTGAGGGTTGATCACTAGGTCACATGGCCCCATCTCTTGTTTACATGCTCAAATGGCATTTGCTTCAACAATGAGAAATTCATCTCCACTCACAGCCACTTATGACACCCTCCTGGCCTCTCAGATTGTTGTCGCCTGCTCTCCCTAGCCTTATCTCCTCAAAGGAAGACATCCTCCATGCCAGGTCGTTTTCATGCTTTGAAGAGGGCATTGAGGGATTTTACAGTATCCTAGGGGTTAGATGGGGTATAACGCTCTCCCTCCAGCTCACTCTAGCCTTTCGTTCGAAGTGATTCGCTTATTTAAGCATATTTTGGTACCTGGGGGTACAAAACAGTGTTGCAAATATCTCCGATTTCTCTCGATATTTCTGATTTCTCCCTAGTTTTTCGTGTTGCCAATTTGTCCGATATTTTCATAATTCTTTAGTTCTAAGTTTATTTTTGCCGATATTTTCCGCGATGTTTCCGATAAATTTCTTTCCAGACCCTCGACTATATATTCCCCGACACGATGTTTGCAACATTGGTACAAATACCCCAGGTAGCCTACCTTGAGCCTATGTTAGGCCATATTTTATTATTATTTTCTTTTAATTTTAAGTTGACATTTTAGAATTTCAAGTTGACTTGTTTTAAGGCATGTAGGCCTAGATATTTTGTAAAAAGTGAGTGTGAGATCATATAAATAGATATCCTCACTTTCATTTTAAGACAATTCCTTCCATGCATAAATTGAGCCACTAAGTTTTTCATAACACAACCAACAAAAATAATTGCTCCCAAGCCACCTAATAGGATAATTGAAAAGGATCCCCCCTATTATGATTCAAAGTGTGTTTGAGGAAGACAATGATAGATACCCTCCTTTCTTTATAGCCCTTCAAATAAATGATTTGACCTTGCACAATTGCATGTTGGATTCAGGTGTTGCAGCTAATGCGATGCCATTGAGTTATGCACCAATTAGAATTAACCCCTTCTCAACCTTATAAGAATGTTTGTGGATTAGACTCTAGAACGGTCAAAGCGCATGGTCTCATTGAAAATCTAAAGGTCATACTGGCAGCATATTCTGAAATTGAGATGGTCATGGATGTGCTTGTCATAGATGTTCTTAACGATTGGAGCATGCTTTTATCACATGACTGGGCTGCTAGGCTTGGTGGAAGTATTCAAATGGACCTATCTTATGCCACTATCTCGATGGACGCAAGATCATATATTACTTTACGTAACAAGCCATCAATGAAGAATCATGTAGAAGATCTTGAAGATGCTTTTGAAAAGGTTGTGTATTCGAGTGATGAGGTGGGAAATTTTATGGTTTTAGCTAATTATTGGGTTGACGAAAATCAGTCCTCCGTACCAAGTAATGAGACATGCAAAATGCATTTTGACGGTGCTAGGTCTAGGCATGGTGCTGGAGCGGGCATAGTTCTAACCTCACCGATAGGTAAGGAAAAAATAACTTCATATGGATTGGAATTTGACTACATGAATAACGTGGCTAAGTATGAAGCTCTTTTGCTAGGCTTTGAAATCGCTTGTGATTTGAAGATAAAATGCCTTAGTGTGATGGGTGATTCAAACTTGATTGTATCCCAAGTAAAAAGTTAGTCTGCGACAAAGAACTATAAGTTACGACTAGATAGGAATGCGGTCTGGGACTCCATTAAACTTTTTGATACATTCGCCATTAAAGTTGTTCCTAGAAATGAAAGTGCAACAAATTCATTGACTATTGCTGCTAGTACTTTGGAACTTCTTGAAGAACTTTCGGAGCGAAAATGCAAAGTAGAAGTAATTTTTAGTCCATCTGTGACGAATAACCAAGATCAATGGTAGGTATTTGATGATGACACTCAAATAATTTGTTTCATAAAAGGCATGGATGAGTTTGAAGCAAATGTTGTCAGTTGGGATGATGAAATGGAAGTGTTATCACATCCATAGTAGTCGGGCTACCATGATGTTGCAAATCATTTTTGTCCCAAACTTGAGCCAATCCATCAGAGATATAAGCATACACTTTTGACAATGATGATCGATGGCAAAGTACTTTTAGAGCCATCCAGAGTCCTAGAGCAGCATTGCCAGTTTCTTATGTCACTCTTGGTCTAACAAGAGACACTTGTTAGACCATGGTTCACTTTGGCAGAGCAGCAAAGCATATGGCCGATACATGTTTTCCCTGCCATTCCAGTATGACAGAAGCATCACAGGTGCAGGTATATGGCATGTGGGTTTACCATTGTAGTTTCTCTTATTTATCTTAGTAGATGTGACTTAGCTTATCTAGTTATTTCAGTGGTGATCAATATATCTTTGAATGCCAATTGCAAACAGTGAAATAGTGTGGGTGTTAAGTCTTGGGTACATGGTTGTCAGTAGGGTTAGCTTTTGTACAGTTGAGAACGTCTCCCCTTGTCTTTTGGCACTATCTCCATTTGTCCTTCCACCCATCCATATCTTCCATGCTTGTAGTAGTATTTTACCCTGTTGACCATGGACATGACTTATGATATCAAATACTTTTTCCCCCACTGTGACCTTTGTGTTAGGATGGGTCCCCATGTTCACTTGTGCCTTGGTTGTGGAGTGTGAAAGTGTCTCCCTTAGTCCTCGAAGCAAGTATTCCTCTGTTGAGATGAAATGCAAGCCCCTAGTGAAAGCTACGGATAGTTGTGCTTTTAAGCGCATGTAAAACCGTAAGAGGGCCGAGAAATGAAATAAAATGCAAGTAATTAAAATCTTTTTGTAACCAATCAGTGGCCAAGGGATGAGCACTCATATCCTTTGTATGATGTAAGGCCATTTTCCTGTAAAGGGAAATAAGGTGGTAACTCACTCCATCGCACCTATGGACGATGGCAGGCAATAGTGGTAAAGTCGAGTCATTATCTGGGGCCCACAACTCTATCCAGGGCACCTTCCTTTGGAGGTTGGCTAGTTAAGAAAAGATCATCTAAATAAATTTGAAAGTAAAACGAAAGTAATGCAAATGTTAAATTAATCGAATAAAGGATGCCTGTTAGAGTCTAATGGAAACTTCCTAAGCACTTTATCCCTTTGTGAGGTACCTCCCTCCCCTAGTGTTTGCTTGTCTTACACATGTCACTGTGGTTCCCCTTGTCCCTTCTCTAAGAGATCATTGAGGCTATCCAACAAGTCAACCACACTTGGCCTTAGTGTTTCCACCTCACCCAACGACAATGAGGGGCAATCTCAAGTGTACAAAGGAGTGGAATGTGAAAGCATGTATGTGGCTAAGACTTCACCAAACACTGTACTATTGTTCCAATTTTGACATGTTTTTATGCTCATTTGCATTTCTAATCACCATTGTTATAATTACTTAACCCCATGCATGCAGAGACACTCATTAAATTTCTCGTCTTAGAGACACAAATCATAGTTCATCTTTTAAGAGCCTGTCTTGATCATTAAATTTCATTGAGTGCTTGAAAATGATTTGATCCTCGTCTTATGTCATCATTTAATTCAAATACAAATTGTTTTAACTCATCAAAATCGTTTTGGTTTCAAAAGGAATCGCAGTTTCCAGTAGAAGTCGCCTTTACCTAAGACGTCTTCTTTGAGATCCCAGCGAATGAGTTTGAACCACATTTTATTCATAAAAAACTACTTTAAATCATTTCACAAATAGGATTTAGAGGGTCGATTTGCTAGTTAACCTTGATATCTTCCTTGAGGGGTTTCCTTTGATCAAATTTTAAGCAGATTTGTAAGTCATGAGTTAGATCTCTCATTCACGAATTTTCTTGGTAAATAAAAATTATTTCTCCACAAACTAAATTGTTGTTGTGATTTGAGAGAAAGATTTTGGCTTTAGACGTTCTACTTTGGTGTGTGGGATTCCATTCATCAAAAGTGTTAGTCTCTCACAAAAAATCAATTCGTTGTAGTGTTTGAGGTCGAACGTCACTGGGTCATTGGCATCATTTGTGTTTTAAATATCAACATCCATTGTCCTAAATCATGTTTATTGGCCACAGACTCAATTTTCCCACTGAAAAGCACTAATCTTCTTCAAATTTAATTTGCCTTTAGGGTTGGAAGTCATCTCTGCATAAAGTGCTTATTGACTTGCTTAGGTCGATTAGTGATTCTTTTATAGCAAGCTTCTCAAAATCTGGGGTATGTTTAGAGTTTGAAATCATTTGCCCTAGTCCTTTTCTTCCAAGATCCCTTATATCATTTCACTATTGAGCATTATCTTATTTGAATTTGGATTGTATTCTCCAACCATTCACCTAAACCCTAACCAATCCAATTTAACCCTAGATCAATACTATTTTAGGATCTAGGAGTAGCCTATTAGGGTATCTTGTCTATCATAGTGTCAAATCATACTTCAGTGCCCTTTAGTATCAAAAAAAGTTTGGCCTTTTAGTCAAGCTTGGGTCTCCCGCATAGCTAGCTTAGTTCATCCTTAGTGTCCTAGGTGGCTTGAAGTGACAACAATCTTACCCGAAGTGACAACCAATGCATCTTTTGGGGAGTAGGATCTTTGAAGGTTACAACTTTAGCAACCATCATTCTCTATTGTCCTGAATAGGATCAACTGTTTGGTTGCTACAAAAACTGTGATAATAGTCCCCTCACCTTAATTCACTTAGATTTGGAGATCATGGCACAAGGGTGAAAAAACATCTCTCATCCCCCTTATTCTAAATGCAAAGGATTATGTACAAAACAGTGAAACCTTGGTTAACTATCTCATCCACTTTGTAGTTGAATCGACGATTAACCTAGAAAAGGGTGGTACTTTCAAAAGCAATAAGAAGCAGAGACATTTATAAATAAATGCAAAGAAGAAGGAGCTCGTCTAGAGCTTAAAGCTTTGATAATTACAATGGAATCACCAATAACTATGACTTCATCTCTCATGAGGTCCTTGAAAAGATTGGTTCCTCGATACATGACTAGCATTTCCATCTCATTGTTTGTCACTTGGCCAAAAGCCAATGCAACTTTTAGCTTACAATGTCCATCAGGATCAAAGATGACACCTCTACACCCTCTTCCCTCGAAAACCGCACCTGCCACCCCTCATGGTCTATTTAAGCTCCTTTTGAAGTTGTTTACATTTCATTCTGAACATTAATGTTATACAAAATTTATCCTAAATTTATGACTATCAAGTAATTGAAAAGTGTGTAGATTATTATAGAATATCACACTAGGAAAAGTGTTAAAAAAAAGGAAAATAATATACACCAATGAATTTTTAAAGCCTAACAATAAACAAACAATGTTGAAATACGAGTCCAGGTATAACAGAGTTTTGAAAGTGGAGTATTTTGTAAAAGGTTCCTAGGACCTAAACCTTTTTGGTGGTGAAAATGCAAGAGAACCATCTTCCTTTTTGCATTTTGTTTGTAATAGCATATATTCCTTTGGTCCTCTAATTTTTCCATGGCTTGGAGCAAGTCCACACCCTTTGAAAGTTTAACTCTTTTTGTTACTCAATACTAGCACATAGAGAGGCAATCAATGCCCCAGCTTCTATCTTCTCTGTAGGGAGATCATTGTCTTCCAATTGACCATTCAGCATTGAGGCAAGGAGGAATGTGGGGTGTGAAAGAGAATTTTTTCTGGAGATTACTATTTTGGTAAAAGCAGGGAAATTATTCAGATCAGAGAATGTTGAAGTCTTTGTGTGTATTATATGGAGATACATAAAGAAGAATTTTAAAATTGGAACTTGTTGATTTCATTGCTAGTGTTAATCTAATTATTTTCTTCTTGTTTTCTCCCCCATCACACAAGCCGACCTTCATTTTTTGTAACCAACATAGATCCATCTTCAACCCAGATCTATCAAGCATCGAGAGGGATCCAACTTCTTGATGTGTGAATTTTTTTATCTTAAATTTTTTCCACATCAAGAAAAAATTTATACCTCAAGAAATTTGATCCCTCTAGATGCTCAATAGATCCAGGTTTTAAGATGAATCTATGTTGGTTTTAATTTTTGTTTTATGAGCCAACATGAATTTTTTAATTAGTTTTTATTTTTGGTAACGTTACATTATGTAAAGTTTTATGTTGCACCTGTACCCAACGCACCTTTAGATATGCCCTAGGGAGAGAGAGATGCCCTTTTTTTTACTAGGAGTGTTATTCAGCATTGGTGGTCATGGTTGGGTCCTTTAGTCCTTCCTTTAGGAGTAATGGCATTGTTGACTTCCCTTTTTTGGGGTTTTCATCCCTCAGGTTGGTGTCCAAGGCTCCTAGGGGTTGATCACTGGGTCACATGACCCCAAACTTGTTTCCTTGCACCGGTGACCTTTCTTTCAACTGTGAGATCTTGGTCTCTCTTCATAGTCACCTCAGACACCTTGGTCCCTCTAGACACTAACGCCCTCTCCCGTTAGGTTGTTTTCATGATGACGTCATCCTCCATGCCAAGTCGTTCTACTAGTTTGGGAAGGGTGTTGAGGGATTTTCAGCATTCTCAAGGTTAGATGGGGCATGACGCCCTCCCCTCTGCTCACTCCAGGCTTCAGTTTGGAGTGATTTGTTTATTTCTAGCTATTTGTTTCATTTTGGGTAGTATTTGGGGGAAAATTCCCCAAGTTCACCAAAAATTGGATTATTCTATATTAATTTTGTTATAATTTTAAGTTGACATTTTATAATTTCAAATTGACATTTTTAAAGGCATGTCGGCCTAGTTATTTTTGTAAAGTGAATGTGAGAAGGCTATAAATAAGCCTCTCCTCACTTCATTTGAAGATAAGACAAGTGGGATAAAACATTATGTTACTTTTTTACACTTCTTAGGGCTCTTGGAAGTGATGCGCACCTCTTGAGGAGACTATCTTTTTCATGTTAAAAGGAAAACAGCTTGTAGTTTCTTTGGTTCTTGCTCTTTGCTAAGGTGATGCTAGAATTGTTTGCTTAACACATGCACAAATAGGTATCTAAGGTCTTTTTCTTGATTTCTCTTTGTTAAAAGTTGATGAATGATGCTTGTTTATGGATTGAATGGTAGCCATTAATGTTGTATCTTGTCTAAATTAGGTCACTTATCAGCCTTTTGTCACCTTGGTATTGTGAAGGACATCCTCTGGAAGGGGTCCTTTGAAGCTTGGGCTTTAGATCTCTGAGTTTTTCCCTAACTAGTCTTTCTCTAACCAGCTCATGAGGCTGTAGCATCCCTTTTTCCACTGCTCCTGAGGTCTGCAATAAATTGCAGACTGTCATAACTTGGACAGCCACCTAACAGACCTGTAGCAGCCCTTAACAGCCCACATAATGTCTGCAATTTATTGCAGACTGTTTATCTTTGGGCTACCTCTAACAGTCCACTTTAGGACTGTCAAATTGTGACAGCCTATACCCTCCATAACAGCCCAAGATACCTACTAATACACACTCATAAAGTAAGTAAATAAAAAGTTCTCAATTGTGGATTTCAAATATTATTTTTACCTATTGTTTAGTTGCAGGCCATACTTCTTACTGTATATAAATGCTTGTACTGCTAATGTTGTCATCTATATTACGCTCTATGTTGATTTGAAAGTTGAATTGTTATTGTTGGCATACTGTGATTAAATGGGTGATCTAAAGTAGTTGAAGGAGCATTGAATTGAGGTGTTAAGATACTTCTTACTGTAAAGTGTAAACTTCACTACTGCTGTACTTTCTGCAGACTGTCCAATATAGTCAACTATTGGTGCACACACAATACTACATTATTTGTCAACTCGAGCTGTATATGAATGATTGGAAACTTGAACTAGTTGGAAATTGGTTATGTTTTTGCTTCTATCTAATGCATGTCTTGCTACTGCTTGTTGTTCACCTATTATAGCCATTTAAAGAGAATTATATGTTTGTAAGGCAATAGTCATTAACATTTTACATAGAAGACAGTCTGGCTCTCCCTAGTGTCTTGCAGAAGGGCTCTCCCCTTGGAGGTTCAGACTCTCTCCAAAAAAGTTTTGAAAGAGTGGCTAAGGTGACAGTGGTCACTCTCTCCATACATTGTCTATCGGTGACTAGCCCTGCTAGTTCATCCGGTAACATAACGCAATAACATCTTCCCCATAGTGGGCTGTAGAGCACCTGGCTACTCTCGGTGTAATAATCTGTGAGTCATACCCTCAACAGACACTATGGGAATCTTATCAAGCATCTACTGACTATCATTCTGTTATATGTTAAATAAAATTATGAATTTTTTTCCAAGGAAAAAAAAAAGTCGGCCCACAATTAGGCTGAGCTGAGCTCAAAGCAGAATATATTGCAGATGGATAACAAGAGCAACCAAGAGATAGTAGAATCATTACCTTTAAAGGCTCTGGGCTGCCCTCAGCAACTGGTATATCTGGAAACCCTGCAACTTCACACTGTTGTTTCCCTATTAGAAACCTCATAAATACAGAGAGCCAATCTATCAGCTTCAGGAAACAATAGAAATCTTAGACATGAGCCAGAATCAAATCACTATGAACAGCTGCCTTGTCATTCATTTTGATTAACACTTATATTTGCATTTGATGAATTTAACATATTGAAAGCCTAAATGGAACAAGGCAAACAAGTAGAAAACAACTCTGAATTCATACCAAGTGCAAAGCGTTTTGTGTGGCATCCTTAGTGGACACATTGCCAAAGATTGTTGTCAGACCAATCACATCTACATCTGGTAACTGGAATGCCATTAATATTGTAATTGCATCATCTGCAAGAAAAACTCTGAGTGTCATGTATAGACATATTTTATTTTATTCTGAAATGTTTACACAGCATCCTGTATTCAACTCTGACATATTCAATTCATTTCTCTTTTAGACAACCAAGTACAAGCTTCCAAGAGGAAAATTGCATGTGCCTAAACAACGTTTGCAACCAACACTCAGATAAGAAAAGATTGCTACATCCTTTTGTGTCCTCATCAAGCAAAGAAGGATGAAGCAAGCCACATAATTTTTAAAGACATCATCATGTTCCAACTTCTAGTAACCGAACGAATAAAAGTAAATCAGAGCTGAGAGACCATAAACTATTATTGAAAAACTCTGCTTGAAAATGTTGACTTTAATGTTTTCAGATACATATATTGAATTGAGTATGCAAAAGGAATTCAACATCTTTGCCTCTGAACTTATAATGGTTGAAGCTAGAGGAACAATCTTCCTACTATGTAGTTTAGCTTCAAAAATAGGCACAAGGAAAAAAAATAGAAACCCCATGTATGTAATGAATGTGTTTATAAAATTGCTGAATTCTCTCTGAAACTATTATTAATTTCAGTAAAATTTTCAAATTTGGATGAAAATGTAAGAAACTCTGATGCAGCCAGCTATCCTGCACATTTCATTTGCTTTCAGTAGTTTAGGCATTGCTTAGGACATATTTTGTAGATTTGTGTTGCTACAGAAGCCGCTACAACAGTGCTATGGAAGAAGAGAACCTCTCACAGTTTTGGCCACGAAAGAAGCTGCTACAGTGGTAGCTACGGATCCTGGTGCATGCAAATTTGATCATTGTCCAAGGACACAAATGAGCCTTGGCTAGGCATAACAGTGGCTGCTGCAAAGATATATAGAAAAGTCAAGACAGAACTGCAATCATGGGAAACTTACAAAGGTCAACCACTAAAAGACAAAAACATTGCAGCATCACGTGTACATAAGAATGGACTGTTGGTGGTTTGAAATCCAAAACTCCAAAGGTAATGCTTGATTCTTTGTTGATGGCCACGTCCACAAGATAACTGACTCTGCATGGGAAGCAATGAATTGATTCCTTAACCAGCCCAATCAATGGCAGCTGCACAGTGAAGCCATTAGATTTCCAGTTTCTGTGTATAGATTTATCTAGTCATGAATAAGAAAGACACATTTTACCCATGGGAGTGTGGTCTAACAACAAACAGCAAGGTGATCAGGCTTGTATTAACATGGAGACGTGGGTTCAAATCCCTCAAGAAGGTATGGCAATAAATATTTCCTTCTAAATATATGAAGTATTTCTTAAAAAAAGAGACACCTTTGACCTCTGGGTATAGCTCCATTAATTGGTTGTGATGGTGGATAGAGGGGCTAGTAATTCATGTTGCAGCAGTTCGGGTCTTAAACATTCGAGTGGTAGCTGGTGACAAGCTTCCAGCACTCATAGAAGTCGTCCGTGGATGAGTGAGGAGGTGAAAAACTTCAAAGTGTAGCTCTATTGAATGTAATGGAGGCCCAAGAGCTTCATCAATCTAATTAAATAAAATTTGCAGCATTATGTTGTGGTTATATTCTGCAAAATTAAATTGTGTTTAATTATTGTAGAATATTCTATGTGACTTGTTAGAGTTTGCACTTTAATTCAAATATGTTAGATCTTTAATCTAATGCAATAGGATCACTGAAAGATGGACAAGCACAGCATAAAAAAGAGACAGATTTATCCTGGGAAACCCTCTTGGGAAAAACCCAGCAACTTCTTCTGTATAGATTAGTCACTAAGTACAATGTCAGACAAAGATAGAAAACTAAGAGATAAGATATCCTTCGTAGCTTCTTCTTCTTCTCTACTGCAGAGAACTTGTCTTCCTTCACTTTGGAGCGAACTTGCTTGAGTAACTTGTGTGTCCAAATGAGAGGTGTGCCTCTCCTATTTATACTGCTCAAGTGGGTAACCTTTTTACCAAGTAGGGCCGACTTCTTAGCCTCACTGGACCGGACCTATCCTAGGGAGACTCAAAAATACATTTAATGACAATTCTTTTGGGGACTATTGCCCCCGACTTACAATTAGGGTTTACATTGATTCTTTCAATGACCTTTTACATGACTAAATACAATGATGACATCTCCCGAAGGAGGAATAACAAAGGTACAATAATAATACAACAAATGAACAACAAGCATATCTTCTGAAGTTACATTTTCAACAACGCTCCCTCTTAAGAAGGAAGGTATTCTACAGACACGGTCATCACCACTACTGGACACAATCATCGTTGGACATCATTACTGCTAGACATCATCACCACTGCAGAAACTCCCATCTCGTCGATCATTGACTAGTGTCATATCTCGAATCTATACGTCATAAGAAGTTCTACAGAGCCAACCCTTTTTCATGCTAGATGTAACCATCTCTAAGAGCAAGCCATCAAGTAGGTACAGCCCACGATCACATATTACATTGCCAGAGCAATCACCTGTGTCTCCTACTATCCTCTCGTCATATCCAAATCATCTCATCATATCATGTGGAGAGCATCCCAGATGCATACATTACGTCCCTTAGACAACCTAAGTCTTCCACCTAGTGGAGAACAACGCAGGAGCATACACGTCTTCCACCATGTAGAGAGCATCCCAGGTGCATACATTATGTTCCTCGGACCACCTGCGTCTTCCACCTAGCGGAGATCATCCCAGAAGCATCTGCATTTTCCATCCAATGCAGATCATCCCAGGAGCATCTACGTCTTCCACCCAGTGGAGAGCAACCCAGATGCATTTGTCCCTCAGACCACCTGCGTCTTCCACCCACTAGAGAGCACCCCAGGTGCGCCTACGTCTTCTACATGCCACATCACTCCCTCTTTTGAGGAACATCAATATAGATAACACCAAGTTTTTCCCTGAAGTACTTGAACTTCACTCTTGCTAGCGGCTTGGTTAAAATATCGATTGTCTGCTCGTATGTCTTCACGTATTGGAGCTTTATTGATTCTCTCTGCACTATATCCCGGATATAGTGATACTTGATCTCAATATGCTTCAACTTGTCATGGAACACTAGGTTCTCAAACAACTTCACACAACTCTGGTTGTCACAAAAGATACAAGTCACCTCTAGCTCAAGATCAAAGAAATTTGTCAATAGCTTTCGAGCCACTACCTCACAACTAGCCAAACAGGTTGCAATGCACTCTGCTTCGGTTGTATTCAGTGCCACGCTCGTCTGCTTCATGCTGAACCAGGATATCATGCCAGACCCCAAGCTGATGCAACATCCTGACGTGCTCTTCCTATCTGTGGCACTGCCTTCCCAATCCGCATCAACATAACCATGCAAGTTAAGATTCTAGTCTGTCGCATACTTGAGCCCATACCCAAGTGTACCCTTCAGGTATCTCAATACATGCTTTGTAGCAACCAGGTGAACACGTCTTGGCTCCATCATGTGCTGACTCAATGTGTTCACAGCAAAGCATATGTTTGGCCTCGTGTTCGTCAAATACATCAACAAACCAATCAATTGTCTATACATCGTGTCATCAACTGTCTCTAAAGAATTGTCATACAGCAACTTCAAGTTTGATGCCATGGGTGTGGCTATGGCCTTGCAGTCCATCATCGCGAACCTGTTCAAAATCTCTATAGCATACCTTCCTTGATTAAGACATATCCCATCTAAATTCTGCCACACCTCAAGACCTAAGAAGTAGTGCATCATCCCCAGGTCCTTCATCTCGAACTATGCGACAAGCTTCCTCTTCGTTTTTGCAATGAGCTCATCCTCGCCTATTAAGAACAATTCATCTACGTATAGTAGTAGTATCACTGGTTTTCCACCCTAAACTTTGAAGTAGAGGTTGGAATCCGCTTTACTCTTGGTAAAGCCTAAGCTCATCAAAAAATTGTCCATTCTCCCATACCATGTCCTGGGAGCTGGATACATGGTCTTTAACTTGCACACATGAGACTGCATGTTATGTGTCTCAAATCCCAGTGGCTGCTCCACATACACTTCCTCTTCAACTACACCATTCAAGAACGTTGTCTGACGTTCATCTGGTGTACCTTCCATTTCATTACTGCGGCCAAAGCAAGTATGGATCTGATGGAAGTGTATCTTGCTACAGGAGCAAATGTCTCCTCATAGTCTATGCCTTCCTTCTGAGAGAAGCCACGTGCTACAAACCTTGCCTTGTGTTTTTCAATGTTGTCATATGCAGCATGCTTGATTCTGTAGATCCATTTGGAAGGCACTACAAACTTCCCTTCTAGTCTCGGAACCACCTCCCAGACATCATTCTTCATGATTGATTGATATTCTTCAATCATGGCATCCTTCCATGCTTTCTTTTCTGTTGCTTCCTCATAGTTAGAAGGTTCTTCATTAATGATGTCACACAGTAGTGCTACATAGCTGGAGTATGGTCTAAGTCTCTTACTTTCTCTGAAAGTCCCATCTGGAGCACCATAGTACCATACCTCTCTGCATCTTGGTTAGGTTCACGTGCCCATGTTGGTCTTCTCTTGTAACAGTTATTCTCACGAGGTGGATCTTTAGGTCTTTGTGGTTTTGTCATGTCATGGTCTTCATGGTCTTCTTGGACCAGCTCTTCCATAACAGTATCTCTGGCTTTGGGAACTTCAGGTGCTTCATGTATTTCATTGTGGGTTTGTTTTGATCTGTTGTAGATTTAGTCTTTACCGAAAGTAACATCTCTGCTGGTCTCGATCTTCTTGAATCCTAGAATGTCTATTCTATATGCTTTTGATGTGTCGCTATATCCAACAAATATACCCTTCTTCCCTGAGGGATCTAGTTTTGTTCTCTTTTCTTTGGGAACATGTATGTCCATAGGACAACCAAATATTTTGAAATGGCTGACTTATGGTTTCTCTCCTAAGAATGCTTCTTTTGAAGTCTTGTTTTCCAAGACATGGTGAGGTGTTATGTTTTGCACATATATAGCAGTTCTTGTTGCTTCTGCCCATAAGTTCATTGGAAGGTCTTGGTCATGAAGCATTCACTTCACTGCTTCTATTATCGTTTTGTTCTCTCTTTCTGCGATGCCATTTTGTTGAGGATTGTAGGGATTACTCATCTCCCTCTTAATCCCAGATTCTCTACATAGGATTTTGAGACTTTCTGAGGTGAATTCACCACCATTATCTGATCTTAAACTCTTAATTTTCTTTTTAGTGTGATTTTCTACCAAGGCTTTGAATTCCTTGAATTTACTGAATACTTCATCTTTGCCTTACAAAAAGTAAATTCGTGTTTTACAGGAATAATCATCTATAAAGGAAACATAGTATGCATACCCACTTAATGAGTTGGATGACATGGGGTCGCATGAATCTGAATGTATTATCTCCATGAATCTGAATGTATTATCTCCAAGATTTCTGTTGATCATTCTTGACCTGGTCAACCCAGTTTGACCAAGTCATCCACAATCATCTCCGATGATTGTGGATGATGATTATTTGTGGTCTATCAGTGTCCATTATACATATCCATGCTTCAGATGATGGTTTATTATGATGGATTGTGTTATTTTCATGATTATCAGCATTTACAAGCTTTATTATTATTATGGTTCTAACATGGATGGGGCCTCTGACGTACATTTCTAATGGACATATGGTGTATGGGTACTCATTCCTAGTAAATTTGGACATTCTGAGTTCATTGATGCACCTACTTTTCAGTTTCAAGCACTTACAGATGAGATATGGGTCGTTTTATCAGTTTGGCCCTGAAAAATCAAAATAAATGCTTTTCAGTTGATGGTGAGATTAGTGTTACAAACATCGCCGATTTCTCGGCAACATCGCGAGATATCGCGATGTCTTCTCCAAGCCGATATTATCAACAAACATCGCAACGATGTTTCAGTGATGTTTCAACGATTTTTAAAGGCGAAAAAATCGTGATTTTATCGCAATGTTTATAAAAACATCGCAAGTCGATACCTGATTGTCATTTGTCCGCCGACATAAAAGTCAAAATGGTTTTTTTGGGGGTTTTTTACTCTACTTTCGAACTTCGCCTGTCCGTCGAGCTGAAAGCTAGGGTTCGCCCGTCCGCCGAGCTGAGAGCTATCCCCAGTTTGTGTGAATTCAAAGGAGAAGGGGCATTGCTTGGAGGAGAAGGGATTCCATGCAGCCAAAAGGGAATCCATGGAAGAGAACTCCAGTTTGACTTTGAACTTTGAATTCGTCCAAGGCTCAAGCTTGAAGGATCAACAAGGTATGTGCACAGTGCACACTGCAACCCTCCTCTAAATTCATAATTTCATTATAATTTAAATTTTATAACTGTTATTTATTTATTAATTTTCTGCCAAATATAAAAAAAATTAAAAATCATCTTAAAAAACAAAAAAAACTATTGTTTTGGATGATGGATATGCTATCATTGCCATCCAAAAACTCCCCAAACAGATGAAAGAGGTAAAATCAGAACTGTGCCTACAAAACCAAGCTATTTTTATTTTTATTTAATTTTTTAATTTAATAAAAGTTAATAAATTATAAAATCATATAAAAAAAATTACAATTTTGTCAAATAATAATTAAATAGTTTTATATTATAATTAAAAATAAAAACAAATTCAACAATATCAAATTGACATTAGCAATTTGAAACATTAAAGGTTGATTTAAATTTTTATAGATTCAAAATGTAAATTTTTTTTTCCCTCTTTGTCTAATTTGCAATTTTTTGCAATAAAAATATGCTAAACAAAGTTTTTTTTATTTTGCATGTTCAGAGTTTATTACAAAGCTACAAACATGCCGAAGGTTTTGGATCCATTCTGGGAGTATGCAAAGCCAATTGATCCACATAATCGGCAAAAGCTTAGATGCAATATGTGTGGGAAGGAGATGACGGGGGGGATAAGTAGGCTCAAATACCACCTCGCACAACTTGCAGGGCATGAGGTGGATATTTGTAAAAACTCCACTCCTAAAATAGTTCATAGGGCCAAACTTGCAATTGAAGGTATTGGCAAGAGGAAAGATGAAAGGGAAGCTTTGAGGCAGGAACTTGGAATGAGAGCAGCATAAGGATCTGGGACATTCGAGCACACTTTAGGGGGAGTGCGGAGTGAGACCTTATCCTCATCTTCTGCCATGCCTTCAACAACACATTCTATTTCTCACTTTTTGTTGAGATCTGGTCCTGGTGCACAACCAGGTATAAAGTCAATGTACAAGATAAAAGAGAAAAAGAAAGCAGATAAACTTGTGGGTCGATGTCTTTTGTGGAGTGATATTCCATTCCACTTTGCGAGGAACCCATTCTACGTGCCTATGTTCGAAGTTGTTGCTATTGTTGGGCCGGAGTATAAGCCCCCCACTTATGAGGAGTTGAGAGGGCCCATCCTTGATGATGAAAAGGTCGATTGCACTTCTAGGTTGGAGGAGCTTCAACATTCATGGGAGGCCTTAGGATGCACCGTGATGTCAGAGGGTTGGAGTGATAAGAAGGGTAGGACCCTTCTCAACTTCTTGGTTCATTGTCCTTGAGGCAAAATGTTTATAAAATCCGTGGATGCATCTGCACAAGTCAAAGATGCAGCATTACTATGTCAGTTGTTGGATGAGTTCATCCAAGAGATAGGTCCGCAGCATGTTGTCCAAGTAGTAACGGACAATGCTGCGAATTATGTGGCAGCCGGTAGGATGCTTATGGACAGGCATCCTACTTTGTTTTGGACACCTTGTGCAGCACATTGTATTGACTTGATCTTAGAGGATATGGGGAAGATCCAGTTTATCAAGGATTCCATTCATTCAGCAAGAAGCATCACCAAATTTATATGCAATCATGCTTCTGTGCTTAGATGGATGAGGAAGTTCACTCATGATAGGGAGTTGGTCTGTCATGCCATCACTCGCTTTGCCACTTGTTTCATCTCTCTTCAGTCTCTCCTTACTTCTATGTGGGACTTGCAGACTATGTTCCTTTCAGCTGAGTGGCATGCTTTATCAATTAGCACTAAACTGGAGGGACCTGACATATTCAGGCTAGTTTTATACCAGGAGAGCTTCTGGGATGGGGTGAAGGAGGTGTGTACTGTATGTGAACCTTTGGTAAGGGTTCTACGCTTGGTTGATGGAGACAAGCCCGCAATGGGCTATTTGTATGAGGCCATGGATAGGGCCAAAGCGGCCATTCATGCGTACTATGAGGGCAAGGGGGACAAGGGGCAAGCGAAACAACAATTGATATGGGAGGTGATTGATCAACGATGGAACAAAACACTTCATCGCCCCGTTCATGTTGCAGGCCTATTCCTCAACCCCGCATTATCTTACTCATGTGGCTTCAACTTTGATGCAGAGGTAATGGATGGGTTCTTGGAATGTGTCCAAAGGATGGTGTTAAGTGCAGCTAACTGTTCAGAGATTTCCAAAGAGTTGGAAGTCTATAGGAGGGCCATGGGAACATTTGGCTTTGATATGGCTATTAATGACAGGAAGAACATAATGCCAAGTAAGTTTCACCTTGTTTCAAAATTTAATTTCATTACTTTCTTTGTTTTAAATTTCAAATTTTCAATGTCTTCTCTTATGTTTCTCCAATTCATTATAGATACTTGGTGGGAACCCTATGGCAGACGAGTACCCCATCTCCAAAAGCTTGCTTTCGAATCCTGAGCCAAACATGTAGTTCTTTTAGTTGTGAGCGCAACTGGAGTGTATTTGAAAAAATACACAGCAAAAAGCGCAACAGGTTTGAAAATTTGAAATAAATTCTAAATTCATTATAACTTGTAATTTATGTCCCATGGGTAATTTATGTATTCTAAATTCTAATTAGATAAATTTATGGTCATCATACAGGTTGGATACCCAACGCCTGAATGATCTAGTGTACATCTCCTACAATCTCAGGTTGTGGATGAAGCAGCTTGAGAAAAAACCTGAGGTGGAGGCCATTTCATTGGATGACATTGACACCACTACTGCATGGAGAGTGGAGATTGGAACCTATTATGGAGGCAGCCCCTGATTGGTTAGAGGATGATACACAGGACATGGAGAGTGAGACATGGGACGATGAGTGGTTAGACTCATTTAAGATTGTGCCACCACGGAGCCACCAGTTGCACAGCCACCAGTTTCTGTTTCACAGCCACAGTCTCAGTCAAAGGGAGCCAGATATATGGGCATTGGTAGCAGTAGCAGTGGTAGAGGACTTGATGAGGGTCCAGTACCTCATCATTCTTCTAGTTCTTCTAGAGTACATCAGTTTCCAGGCACTTCTAGAGGACAACATAGTGCACGGCGACCCCCACAAGCGCCTGGGATTTCTAGCTCTAGAGGCAGAGGCATTACTAGAGCGATTACTTTTACCCATAAAAGGGGTAGAGGGAACCCATAGTTTACTTTATTTAGTTGATTTCATTGCATATGAGATACAGATTACATAATACATTGATTGTATTTTTTTGGCGATTCATGAGTCGAGGACTCAAGATCTAAGACACAATTCATTTTTTATGTGTGATGTATCACTAGACATCTTATACATCTTATATATCAGTTTTATTTCCATATTCATGTAGCAATGTGTTTATTTGATGTTCTCGTTGCTTTAGATGTTTAGAAAATTGAAAAAAAATGAATATTTTTGTATTCTTTTAAGCTGTCGATATATTACCAATGTTTGCCGACATTTTCGTCGATAAATCCAATAATTTCTTTTTGGACCCTCAGCGATATATTCGCCGACACGATATTTGTAACATTAGACCATGAGATCTCCTAGGGCGCTAGAGGGGCACATAAAGTGTAGCCAGTCGGGTCCATTTTTGCTGTCAATTGACGTCCAGTTTTAGTCATCAGTGAGATATGAGCAGTTTTATGTTCCCAAGGCAGTATTTTGATGATGAACATGGCTAATAAAGAAATTGATTTGGGCAATTTAGGCAAGAAAATGGCATGGATTTGGTCTGAGGCACAGTGTTGGGGTCAACTTCATCATCTGGCATCAATTTCACTCTTCATGGGGTCCACACATCCTAGAATTCTCCACTTGGGGGCATTTTTTATGTATTTTGAGGAGGACATCCTAGTGATTTTGATCACTCTATGATATGATTAATAATTATATTTTGTGATTGTGCCATGGGGACATGCTAGTGAAGGATTTGTCTTACCTCCTAGCCCCCACCATGTGCTATGT
The DNA here is from genome assembly GCA_001517045.1 of Pseudotsuga menziesii. Taxonomy (NCBI): domain Eukaryota; kingdom Viridiplantae; phylum Streptophyta; class Pinopsida; order Pinales; family Pinaceae; genus Pseudotsuga; species Pseudotsuga menziesii. The sequence goes on along the minus strand of LPNX010829381.1, from coordinate 163,535 downwards.
TATATTTTGTACAAATTTCATGTGGCACGCCCCTCCTTGGGCGTTTTTAGGGGGTGTGCCCCCTACATTAGTGAGTGGATCCATGTTTTAGCTATCTGGCTAATCTCAGTCGTTGATTAGGGTGATTGTATCTTTTGATCTTTTTGGATCTAGGTTTTGTGTATAGGAGAGATCTATATATTGAGATGCTCTCACTGTAAAGTGGAATTTTGGCTCTAAGAATATTGGAATAGAAGAAAACTTTTGGAAAATCTCTTGGAAGCTTTACGAATGTTCTTGTATGTGATTGCTATGCCGCTTGCTTAGACATTTCAGTAGATCTTGCATGCAAACAATATACTTTTGTGGAGGCCTTACTGATCTTTTGCAGGGTAGCAACTTGCTTGAGGGGAGATTGTGGAAGCAACTTGCATCATCTCTTCTTGCAAATCGTTTCATCTCCAGGCAGTGATCAATTATTACTTTGTGCATTGGATTTTTCTCTTTAGATGACGTACGTTGCTTATCTTTTTCATCCGTGAATCAAATCTCACTTCAGTAGTTTGTTTTTGCAGGTGGAAAGGGCGCACTACCTCATTTGGGCAAAACGTTTTCATTTCATGCCGGATCTAGCTCGAAATTGTAACTAGGTGGAAGGATCATTGACATACAAGGCGGTCGCAAGTATTTTTAGGTACGATCTACAAGGTTAGTATCATTTTCCATATTTTTATCCAATTGTCACACAAAACCCTCATTGTTAAAACCCTAGTTTTCTAGATCTAATAGATCAGGTGCTTATTTGATGACGGCCATCAAAACCCACTTAGGAATAAATATATAAACCCTAGATCTAAAGTTTCAACTCAATCCAAATCCATTTACCCTTGGATCTAGCACTAGTCTTCTCTAAGCGGGGCACCCTCCTTGGTTTTTGGTCAAATTGTCAGATCTATCAGTTGGGTATGCTTGAACCCACTCCAAATCACCAGATCTACTCTTCAAGCATCTAGATCTAGTCATTTCATGTCCCGATCTACTCTCTTGTGTCCACTTCATCCATAATTGCATAAACCCTAGGTGGATCTAATTAGGGTTTTCCTTATTTAGACTAGATCTATCTAGATCTACATTATTTAACTCCTTGTGGTGTCTTTCATCATAAGTTGGGTAATTTCCATTATCTTAAGCCTCCCCGACTTGGCTTTAACCTCACCTAACACATTCATTCTCTAGATATAGACTTGTCTACTCCTTATTCACTCCTTACATCCATTGCTTATACCCTTAGAGTGTCTTGAGTAGGTGCGCTAGCCCTCATAGGCTAGTAGGGTCTCCCCCTTGATCATTCTCCGGATTGATCTAAAGTGACAAGAGCCCGTCTGGTGTGACAACTACCTTTCATTAGTAGTGGACAAGGCCCTTGCGTTGTCACCCATTAGCTACCTCACCTCTATCGTCCCAGATACAATACCTTTAGTGGATAGTTATACTTTGTGTGATAACAAGTCCCTTTGAGGTCTATGATTCTTTTGGAATCTTTTAAGCTTCTTGTGAGGGTGATCCTCCTTGCTTCTATCCTTCTTTGCATGAGTTGTTAGGACTTGATTGTCATCTTCCCCCATCTTCTCTTCTCTTGCCACCATTCGAGCTTCTTTTTAGGTGCATTCCTCCCACAATCTGTTGAACTTGATGAGCTTCTTCGTAGAGCATATCCCTTGGATGAATGAGTCCCATGATCTTGGGAGACCATTCTAGGTAGTCATCATTATTTCTCCTTCGACATTTTCTTCAAAGGCCTCAAGTTGTTCCTTGCTTTGAAAGACCCTTGTGAAATAAGACTGGATAGTTTCAGAGTTTTGGATCTTTACACCCTTGAGTTGATTTCTCAAGGTCATTTGTTGGTTGATGTTCTTTCCTTCAAATAGTTTAATCAAAGCATCAAACATCTTTTTAGCGGTCTTCAAGGATGAAACATGATGGATTAGGTGATCTTTGATAGAATCAACAATAATCCTCTTGGCTCTAATCATGTTCTTCTTATGATATGCTTTGGCTTCTTCTCCCTTTGGTTCTGCAACCTCTTGATTAACATACTTGTCCAAGTCATTTTCTTCTAGGATAAGAATAATTTTATACTTCCATGCTCGAAAGTTGTCAGCTCCTTCAAGCTTATCCTCAAGCTTGGTGTGATTCATCATTTTGATTATTTGATATAAGAACCTCAAATGGAAATAGAAAAGAAATAGATATTACCAATTTGCGATGCCCAAACTGCTTTTTGAACTTGTAGGCCTAGGGTTTGACAAAGAAACCCTAATTTTTCAAACTAAGAATCTTGAACTTCTGCTTTGATAAAAAGATGTGCCTGCTCAAGGCGAGTTGTCCAATGGTGTCCTTTTCCAAAATCTATGGATGGAAGTTCCAAAAATATGATGCCCTAGTTTCTCTCGGCAATAATGATTAGGGCAAAAATGAAATCTCTCAAATCTAGAATCTGCTTCCACAAAAAGATGCGCCTCCTTGAGGCAAGTTGACTTGGCCCTCTTTTCAGGATGATCTATGGAGAAAAATGCTAGAACTTGGAAGCCCTAGTTTTGCAGCTGCACAATGCCTTCTTTCAAGGTAGCTCTGATACCATGTTAGAGTTTGCACTTTAATTCAAATATGTTAGATTTTTAATCAAATGCAATAGGATCACTGAAAGATAGACAAGCACAGCATAAAATAGAGACACAAAGATTTATCCTAGGAAACCCTCTCTCGGGAAAAACCCAACAACTTCTTTTGTATAGATTCATCACTAAGTACAATGTCAGACAAAGATAGAAAACCAAGAGATAATATATCCTTTGCAGCAGCTTCTTCTTCTCTACCGCAAAGAACTTGTCTTCCTTCACTTTGGAGCAAACTTGCTTGAGTAACTTGTGTGTCCAAATGAGAGGTGAGCCTCTCCTATTTATACTGCCCAGGTGGGTGACCTTTTTACCAAGTAGGGTTGACTTCTTAGTTTCACTGGGCTGACCTATCTTAGGGAGACTCAAAAATACCTCTAATAAAAATTCTTTTGGGGACTATTGCCCCAACTTACAATTAGGGTTTACATTGATTCCTTCAATGACCTTTTACATGACCAAATACAATGATGACATCTCCTGAAGGACGAATAACAAAGGTACAATAATAATACAACAAATAAACAACAAGAATATCTTCCGAAATTATATTTTCAACAACATGACTTATGGAATTGGAGTGACTTAGTTTTATTGCATTGTTTCTCTAAATTGTAGGAAGGTGTTGTCTCATTGCAACAAGTGGTACCAAAGTAGATTGAGCCTATGGTGGGGAGGACCAAAGAGATCTTGGTCGCAGTGAGTAATCTATGAGTGTTGGTGAAGTAGGAAGCATGCAAAAAGAGATCCCAAAACAAAATCACATTAATGGCACAAAGAGGAAGACCTAGCCAGTAAAAAATGTGAATGAACTTGCAGCAATGTCGAGGGCAATGATAGCCAAAATGGATGCCATGGAGGCATCCTAGAGGAGAGGTATTACACATGTTGTGCAAGATATCAATGATGATAAAGCACAATCAAAGACTACAAGAGAAGAACCAAAAGAGCACATGACAATGGAAGAGAGAATGATCAAAGCAATCAGCAATATTGGAAGTAAACCAAAACTTGATACTCCTGTCTATTTTGGAAGTTTAATCCTGAGGAATTGATAGATTGGATAGGAATAATAGAAAATTCCTTTGAATTTGAGCATATTAGAGATCCTACAAGGGTTAGGCTTGCTAGTACAAAATTGAAAAGCCATGCTTCTTTGTGGTGGGATAAGTTGCAACTAAATAGAGAAAGTTGTGGTAAAGAGAAGATTATAACATGGGTTACCATGGTGTCAAAGTTGAAGAATAAATTCTTGCCTATGAATTATTCTTTAAATCTATTAATAAGATTGCAAAATTTGAAGCAATTGAAGATGCCAATCAAGAAGTACATGGAGGAACTTTACAGGTTTTCTACAAGGTCTGGGCATAATGAGGAGAGTCTAAAATCCATTGTCAGGCTATGTCATAGGGTTCGGCGAACTTCAACCATTTGGTTCGAAGTTCGCCAAACCTAAAAAAAAATTCAAGTTCGTTTTGGTTCGGCAAGCCTCAAAACCGAACCTAAGGTCGTCAATTTCACTGTTTTTAGGGTTTTTTTTCCTCATTTGTTTTCTTCTGTGACTTGTCAACTGTCTCCACCCTCCCCAAACGCGATATGTCTCCACCCTCGTCCTCTATGTCGCCACATAATTTGAAGCTAAACCCTCGCTCGCAGATGGCGTCCATGTATTACTTGACCGCCACGCAATTTAAGGTATTGCTTGACATCTATACCCTCACTTCGTTGCCCCTCGACCTACACGACACTCGGGCCATGATGTTCAACTACATACGATGCTCGGGAAATGATGCACGGGTCAAGACACGAGTTTCAAACGATATCCCCGAAAGGGCATAGATTTCCATTTGTAACTAAAACCTTCTGTTTATATAAAATTATAAATGTCGTTGTTGTTTATATTTACAATGGAGTGCAATGAGCAATGTTTGATTTTGAAATATTGTAAATAGAGTTTAGAGAAATATTTACATAAGCAAATTTAAGACTGTAAAGTGTGCATACTAGTTGAAAATGCTCATACATGTTTATTATGCCTATTTTTAACTATTTTGTTTTATTATTTATGTGTATGCAAATATATTTACTTTGTTTTATTTTTAAATGTATATAGCCGAACCTAATGGTGAACCTCATCCAAACCTCACCAAAAAATTCAAACCTGAATCGAACTTAAAGGTCGTTGAACCCAAACCCGAACCTGAACCCAAACCCAAACATAGTTGCCAAGTATGTGAATAGTTTAAGTTATTCCATTCAAGATGAGTTTAATATTTTGAATTTCCATTAAGTGGCAGAGGCTTACCAAGTAGCCTTGAGGATTAAAGAAAAATTGGTGACAAAAATACATACCATGTAAAAAGGTCCAAGATATAGAAGAGAACAACAAGAAGAAAAACAAGTGGAAAAAACTTAGAAAGAGAAAGTAGAGCCAACCCTATGGATCAGTCTATTGGAAGAAGATTTGATGATGACAGAGAAAGAGGTTGATCAACAAGAGGTAGAGGTAGAGGAGGCAAATTTTAAGGCATTTGCTACAAATGTGTTAGAATTTTAATGGTTATATTAGATCTTCAAACAATTAGCACTAATTCATCATAACCATTAGCAATAGGATCACTGAAAGAAAGACAAGTACAACAAGACAAAAGAACACAAAGATTTTCCTCTAGGAAACCACGAGGGAGAAAACCCAGCAACTTCTTTAGTATAGATTCGTCACCAAGTGCAATGCCAAACCAAGATAAGATAAATGCCAAAGACAAAAGCAGCTACTTCTCTCTAGCGAACCTCTTCTCTCTCTCTCTCTCTTGCGCACTTGCTTGAGTGAGAAGTGTGTCCAAATGAGAAGTGCGCCCTCTCTATTTATACACATCAAGTGTGTGACCTTTTTCCCTAACTGGGCCGACTTGTTACTCTTACAGGGCCGACTTGTCTAGGGAGACTCAAAATAACTTTTATATAATATTTCTTGTGGGTACTATTGACCCAACTTACAACGGAAGTTTTACGTTGATTATTTCAAGTACATTTACATGACCAAGTACATTAATAACATCTCTCGAAGGAGGTACAACAATAATATAATAAAAGTACAATAAGAATATCTTCTTAAGTTACAATCTTTAACACTCCCTCTTAACAAAGAAGGTATTATTTCGTCACGGTCATCATCGCTAGACATCATTACTGGATCTCACCATCATCACTGGATCTCATCACTGCTACTACAACTGGTACTCGGGCCATTGACTTCGAACATCTCTCGAATCTCTACATCATAAGAAGTTCCTATAGAGCAAGCCCTTTTCATGTTGGATGTATATCTGTACAACTAGCCCTTTTTCATGTTGGGTGTACCTATGCAGTGACCATCCTTTTTTCATGTGGGTGCACCTTTATTCGTACATTGACCAGCCCTTTTTCATGTTGAGTGTACTTGTGTAGTGACCCAGCCCTTTTTCATGTTGGGTACACCTCTATCCGTACAGTGACCAACCCTTTTTCATGTTGGGTATACCCATGCAATGACCAACCCTTTTTCATGTTAGGTGCACCTCTATTCGTACAGTGACCAACCCTTTTTCATGTTGGGTGTAGCTCCACATATCAGTACAACAACCAGCCCTTTTTCATGCTAGGTGTACCCGTATAGCAACCAGTCCTTTTTCATACTGGGTGTACCTATACAACAACCAGTCATTTTTCATACTAGGTGTAACTCTACATATTAGTACAGCAACCAGCCTTTTTTCATGTTGGGTGTACCCATACAGTGACCAGTCCTTTTTCATATTGGTGTACCCCTACAGTGACCAGTTCTTTTTCATATGGGGTGTACCTCTACATATATGTACAACAACCAACCCTTTTTGATGTTGGGTGTACACGTACAGTGACCAATCTTTTTTCATAGTGGATGTAGATCTATGCAGTATCAACCCTTTTTCATACTAGATGCCTATCTCTGCAGTGCTAGTCCTTTTTCATACTGGATGCCAACCTTTACAGAGCCAGTCCTTTTTCATATTGGATGTAAATCTCATACATCTTCCACAAAGCCAACCCTTTTTCATGTTGGATGTGAAGACCACACATCTTCCACAGGGCCAGCCCTTCTTCATACTGGATGTGAAGACCACAGGGACTCATCACTCCCTCTTGCGATGGACACCGATCTGGACAACTCCAAGCTTGTCCCTAAAGTATCCCAACTTCACTCTCATCGAAGGCTTGGTCAATACATCGGCTAGCTGCTCATCCCTCACAATATACTGGAGCTTTACTACTCCTCTATGCACCATACACCTGATATAGTGATATCAAATCTCTATGTGCTTCAACTTGTCATGGAACAAAGGGTTCTCAGACAATGTCACACAACTCTAGTTGTCACAAAATACACAAGTCGTCTCTAACTCGACATCGAACAATCTCGCATGTAGTTTTCTAAGCCACACTACCTCACAACTAGCTGAACAAGCTGCGATATAATCTGCCTCGGTTGTGCTCAATGCTACACTCGTCTGCTTCTTGTTGAACCAAGAATCCATGCCAGACCCCAAGCTGAAGCGGCACCCTAAAGTGCTCTTCCTATTTGTAGCACTACCATCCCAATCTGAGTCAACATATCCCTACAGGCAAATCCTCTGATCTGTCGAATATATGAGGCCATACTCAATTGTACCCTTCAGGTACCTCAACACATGCTTTGTCGCAATCATGTGAACACGTCTCGACTCTACTTTGTATTGCCTCATAGTGTTCACTGCAAAGCATATGTCTGGCCTCGTGTTCGTCAAGTACATCAACAAACCAATCATCTACCTGTAGAGTGTGGCATCAATTATCTCTGAAGTAGTATCACACAGCAACCTCAAATTTGATGCCATCGATGTGGCTATATCCTTGTAATCCATCATCCAGAAATCTCTTCAGGATCTCTACCGCATATTTTTCTTGGCTAAGGAAAATCTCATCTGGATTTTGCCACACCTCAACACCTAAGAACTAGTGCATCATACCTAGGTCTTTCATCTCAAACTCTGCAGCAAGCTTCTTCTCTGTTTCTGCAATGAGCTCCTCATCACCTGTCAGGAACAGGTCATCTACATACAACAATAGTATCATTGGTTTTCCATCCTCAACCTTGAAGTAGAGGTTGGAATTAGCTTTACTCTTGGTAAAGCCCAAGCTCGTCAGAAATCCATCTATCATGCCGTACCATGTCCTGGGTGCCTGTTTCAAATTGTACAAGGCCTTCTTCAATTTGCACACATGTGTCTCTCTGTCAGTCTCAAATCCTAATGGTTGCTCCATGTACACTTCCTCTTCTACTACACCATTTAGGAAGGTTGTCTTTTCATACATCTAGTGTACCTTCCACTTCATCACAGCAGCTATTGCAAGAATACCTCTAATCGAAGTGTACCTGGCTACAGGAGAAAATGTCTCTTCGTAATCTATGCCTTCTTTCTGGGGGAATCCATGAGCCACAAATCTTGCCTTGTATTTCTCGAAGTTGCCATCTATTGCATGCTTGATCTTGTAGATCCATTTCGAAGACACTACTGACTTCCTTTTAGGTCTCGGAACCACATCCCAGACATCACTCTTCATGATCGACTAGTACTCTTCGACCATAGCATCCTTCCACTCTTTCTTCTCGACTCCTTGTTCATAGCTAGAAGGCTCTACATCAATGATGTCACACAATAGTGCCACATAACTGGAGTATGGTCGAGGTCTCTTACTTTCTCTGGAAGTCTCCTATGGAACACCATACTTCTTTGCATCTTGGATGATTTCTCGTGCCCAAGCTGCTCTTCCCTTGTGTGTGTTCACCTCTCAGGGTGGATCTACCGGTCTCTATGGCTCAGTCATATCATGGACCTCATGTTCTTCTAAAGTCCTCTCCTCCATCACTGTGTCTTTGACTCTAGGAACTTCAGGTTCTTCATGTACTTCGTCGGAGTAAATCTGCCTTGATTTGTTGAAGGCTGCCATCCTCATCAAAGGTAACATCTTTGTTTAGTCTCTATCTTCTTGAAGCCTAGTATATAGACTTTGTAAACCTTCGATGTATCATTGTATCCGACGAATATGCCCTTCTTTCCTGAAGGATCCAACTTTGTTCTCTTCTCTTTGGGAATATGAATGTAAATTGGGCAGCGAAATATTTTGATATGGCTGACTTCTAGTTTCTCTCCTGAGAATACTTCTTCTGGAGTCTTGTTTTCTAGCACACTATGTGGTGTTCTGTTCTGAACATAAACTATTGTTTTGGCTACTTCGACCCATAAGTGCATTGGATGATCTTGATCATGGATCATGGCTTTCACTGCTTCCATTATTATCATGTTCTTTCTCTCTACAACACCATTCTGTTGTGGATTGTAGGGAGTTCTCAACTCCCTCTTAATCCCTGATTCTTTACATAAAGATTTGAAACTTTCTTAATCCCTGATTCTTTACATAAAGATTTGAAACTTTTTGAAGTAAACTCACCACCATTATCTGATCTCAAGGTCTTTATTTTATTATTAGTATGATTTTCTACAAGGGCTTTAAATTCTTTGAATTTACCAAACACTTCATCTTTGTCTTCAAAAAGTGAATCCAAGTTTTGCGGGCGTAATCATCTATAAAATAAACATAATATGCATACCCGCTTAGAGAGTTGGATGACATGGGTCCGCATACGTCTAAGTGTACAATCTTAAGATCTCCTTCGCTATTTACTAGCACTGCTTGGAAATGGTCTCTTCACATTCTTCCCTTGTGCACATCCTTTGCACACACCTTCGATTAGGGTTAACCTTGACTAGTGAATGAGTCAAAGGTGGTTGAGCTCTAGCACATGGTTTATTATAGACCATGGTATTTTTCCATGGTATTGGTAGCCAATGGCATTTGGTGGCCCATAGTATTGTCCCATGGTATTACATGCAAAGAAGCCTTTATAAGGCTTGAGGAGGCTCCATTGTAAAGTGGCGTGGAGGTGAGTGATGGCTAACTCACTTGGCTCGGGCTTGGACGGTTTAGTTCAAGGGAGATAATAGATCTATTATGGTGGTTTTTCTCGGTTTTGGGTTTTCCATGTAAACATTGTGTCTATCTTAAATGTGTTGCTTTGTGATTTGTCTTCTCTCGTGTATTATTTAATGATGCTTGTTAAATCCTAAGACCTTCATGTTTTTGTCTCTTCACATTCTTCCCTTGTGCACATCCTTTGCACACACCTTCGGTTAGGGTTAACCTTGACTAGTGAATGAGTCAAAGGTGGTTGACCTCTAGCA
>LPNX010829381.1:48166-153449 GCA_001517045.1 Pseudotsuga menziesii | reverse complement strand
GCATTTGGTGGCCCATAGTATTGTCCCATGGTATTACATGCAAAGAAGCCTTTATAAGGCTTGAGGAGGCTCCATTGTAAAGTGGCGTGGAGGTGAGTGGTGGCTAACTCACTTGGCTCGGGCTTGGACGGTTTAGTTCAAGGGAGATAATAGATCTATTATGGTGGTTTTTCTCGGTTTTGGGTTTTCCATGTAAACATTGTGTCTATCTTAAATGTGTTGCTTTGTGATTTGTCTTCTCTCGTGTATTATTTAATGATGTTTGTTAAATCCTAAGACCTTCATGTTTTGTTTGGAGCTCTAGTAGACCCGTCACCACTTTGCTTACGATCGGTAATGCCTTGTAGTGTATATGTGCAAGTCTCATGTGCCATAGTTCACTTGGTTCTATTACTTCATGAACCAAAGCTTGTTCTGGTTGGCCTTTCAATTTGTACAAGCCTCCCTCTTACTCTCCAATTACTACTGCATCATCAAAGGTCTTGCATTTAGGCCACATGAGAACTTTTCCATCAACAAATGCAACTCAGAATCCTCTCGCATCAAGGCTTGAAATGAACAGGAGATTCTTCTTTAATCCTAGTACATAGAAGACATCTTTCATCTTGATAAATTTTCCTGAGTCTAGCTTATAGGATGCTTCTCCTACCCCTTTTATGGGATATTGATAGTCATCTCCAAGTTTCACCTTGTGAGGTGAGTCTTCTTATGTCATGTGAGTGAAGGAATGCTTAAACCCAGTCATGTGCTTGGAAGCACCACTATCTACAAGTCAAACATTGCTACCATGGGTAATTGTACCTGTGACTGCTGAAATCAAGACATTCTTCATCACTGGAGGAGTCTTCTCTAGCTCTCTTCTTGACTTGTTCATCATCTTCTATAGCGTGAGCATGGTATATCTTCTTCTTTCCTTTCTTCTTGGGACAATCTCTTGCAGATGTCCTTTCTCATCACAAGTGAAACGTCTGAACTATGAGTAGTCCCTCTTTTGAGGTCTTCTAGACTTCTTGTAAGCATGTTGTTCCTTCTTGGTCTTTCCTTTCTTGGCATAAGCTGTTAGGGCTTGATTGTCATCTTCACCCATCTTCTCTTCTCTGGCTATCAATCGAGCTTCTTCTTGAGTGCATTCCTCCCATAGCCTACTAAATTTGGTGAGCCTTCTTCTAGCACAAACTCTTGAATGAAAGATTCCCATGATCTTGGAAGACCATTCAAGGTAGTTATCACCACTTCTGCTTCTCAACATTGTCTCCAATGGATTCTAGTTGTTCTTTGATCTGGGAGACCCTTGTGAAGTAAGATTGTATGGTTTCTAAACTATGCATCTTCACCCCCTTGAGTTGAGTCCTCAAGGTCATCTTCCTATTGATATTCTTTCCTTCATACAAGTTGGTCAAAGCATCAAACATCTCCTTGGGAGTCTTCAAGGAGGATACATGTGGGATCAAGTGATCCTTGATGGAATATGCAATAATCCTCTTGGCTTTGACCAAGTTCTTCTTATGCTGAGCTTTGTCCTCGTCTCCCTATGGCTCTGCAACTTCTCCTTTGACATAGTTTTCCAATTCATGCTCTTCTAGTATAAGAAGCACTCTATACTTCCATGCCCAAAAGTTCTCAGCCCCTTCAACCTTGTCCTCAAGCTTGGTACAGTTTGTCATCTTGATAGAATGAGAACCTCAAATGGAAATAGAGAGAATAGTACTTACCAATAAGAGTGCTTCAACCAAGTGCTTGCTTCAATTCCTTTCTGTAAAGACTGCTTTTGGTTGACCTAGGGTTTGATAGAAGAACCCTAATTTTTCAACTTTGATAACTTGCAAATCTTATTGAAGAGAGAGATGCACCTCCTCAAGGCAAGTTGAGCAATGTACTCCTTTTACCAAATCTGTTGATGGAACTGCAAAATATCTAATGCCTAGTTTTTTCGACATAAGTGTTAGGTCAAAAATAGAAAATCCACAGAACTAAAAACTGCCTCCACAAGAAGATGCACCCTCCTAGGGCGAGTTAGATGCACCTCCTTTTTCAACTAATCTATGGAGGGAAGTGCTCAGAATAAGAAACCCTAGTTTCCAACTTTCGTCAATTTTAGCTGCACAAAGACTTCTTTCAGGGTAGCTGTGATACCATGTTAGAATTAAAAAATTTAATGGTTATATTAGATCTTCTAACAATTAGCACTAATTCATCATAACCATAAGCAATAGGATCATTGAAAGAAAGACAAGCACAGCAAGACAAAAGAACACACAGATTTTCCTCTAGGAAACCACGAGGGAGAAAATCCAACAACTTCTTTAATATAGATTCCATCACCGAGTGCAATGCCAAACCAAGATAAGATAAACCCCAAAGACAAAAGCAACTACTTCTTCTCTCCAATGAACCTCTCTCTCTCTCTCTCTCTCTTGCGCACTTGCTTGAGTGAGAAGTGTGTCCAAATGAGAGGTGTGCCCTCTCTATTTATAAACATAAAGTGTGTGACCTTTTTCCCTAACTGGGCCAACTTGTTTACTCTTACAGGGCCAACTTGTCTAGGGAGACTCAAAATAATTTTTATATAATGTTTCTTGTGGGTACTATTGACCCAACTTACAACAGAAGGTTTACATTGATTCTTTCAAGTACATCAATAACATCTTTTGAATGAGGTACAACAATAATACAATAAAAGTACAATAAGAATATCTTCCGAAGTTACAATCTTCAACATGTGGAATGTAAGGCCATATGGCATTTGAATGCCCAGAAATTTTGAAGGATGGAAGAAGACAAGAGGTAAGAATTAATATTGTTGAGAAAGAACAAACTATAGCAGCAAGTGAGGTGGTAAAATTGAGGGCAGAGCAAGGAGAAAATTTCATGATGAAGAAAGTATTGTTTCAACTTAAGAAAGAGGTTGAGAAAGAACTAGAATAAAGGAAGACACTCTTCAAAATGAAGTATAAGATAGAAGGTAACTGTTGTAATTTTATTATTGATGGCAGTAGTTCAAAAAAATTAGTGTCTAATGAAGTTGTTCACAAATTGAAATTGAAGTGTACACATCATCTAGAAACATATAGTGTATCATGGTTACAAAATGGGCATAGAGTCACTGTAAGAGATTGATTTTAATATTGGGGGTTATAGCGATAACATTCTATTTGATGTGTTGCGCATTGATGCTTGTCTCTTTTTGTTGGGGAGGCCATGGCAGTTTGATAGAAAAGTTATGCGCGATGGTTAAATTTAACCTACATCCATCGAATGAAGAAGGGGAGATAAGATAAGATGAGATAAGGGGAGAAAGCCACCAACGCAATGCAAGTCTAGCGTTGGTGTATGTGAATGAAGTGGAGCTGCAAGAAGCTGTGGAGCAATGAGCTAAAAAAAAATAAAGAGCAGAGTATGCATGCTACAACAACAGCACTTTTGAAAGAGGAATGCATATGGGAGGTTGTCATTCTCGTAATGTTTTATCTGGTGGTGTGTTTGCAAGAAATGCAGCAGAAAAAGTGGAGGACATGGCCATGAGGGAGATAACTAAAAGGAAAAGTTGATAGCAAGGAGAATAGTATACTTGTGCAGTCCATGTAGCAAGTATTGAGAATGGTGCATAAAAGGGAGGTTGGGGTGGCAATAAGCACCATTGAGTGGAAGCAGTGTAAAGTAGTAAGCACCATTGGGGTAAAAGAAAAGGAGGTAGTGCAACATTGTGGAATAGATTCGCAAGGAATGGAAGAAACGCTAAAAAGTGGGGTAGATGCAGAAGAGTGAGCGATGGGCGGAAGAGGATGTCCAGTCTACACCTTTTCTTATCCTACCTTTTGAGCAAGATGCTCCAATTTTCCAACTTGGGGGGTGTGATGCAAAAGCATCCCTGGTGCAGCCAGCTATCCTGTACATCTCATTTGTTTTCAGTAGTTTAGACATTGCTTATGAGTCACGACATATTTCATGGATCTTATGTTCCTACAGAAGCTGCCACAAATGTTGCTATTGAAGCCACTACAATAATGCTATGAAAGAAGAGAACTTCTCACGGTTTTGGCAAGGCATAATGGTGGCTGCTGCAAAGATTTATAGAAAAGTCAAGACAGAACTGCAATCATGGGAAACTTACAAAGGTCAACCACTAAAAGACAAAATAAGAGTGTACCATTCGTGATTCGAAAGCAAAATCTCCAAAGGTAACATTTGATGTTTTGTTGATAGCCGTGTCCACGAGATAATGAACTCCGCATGGGAAGCAACAAATCTATTCTTTAACCAGCCCAATCGATGGCATCTGAAACGGTGAAGCCATTCGACTTCCAGTTTCTGTATAAGTTTATCTTCCCTTGAACAAGAAAGACACCTTTGGCCTGAATATAGCTCCATTAATTGGTTGCAGTAGTGGATAGAGGCACTGGTCATTCCTGTTGCAGCAGTGCAAGTCTTAAACCTTCAAATGGTAGCTGGCGAGAAGCTTCCAGCTCTCGTAGAAGAAGCCCGTGGATGACTGAGGGGTGAGAAACTTCAGTGTAGCTCTCTTCATAGTTAAATTGTGCATAGTTATTGTAGTGTATTCTGTGTGACTTATGGAATCAGAGTGGCTTTGTTTTGCTGCGTTGTTACTCTGAATTGCAGGAAAGCCTTGTCTGACTGCATCAAACTACCTCCATTGTGTCACAATTCCTAAAGACTATGCTACTGCTGCCAGCTGAGAATAAATGCAATGTTCATACCCAACAAGGAAGAAAATGAATCCGGAAAGCCCAGTTTGGAGGTAGAAAGGCTAGCATAAAGTTTACGATTACGAGGAATTAAAGGCTGCATGGCAGTCAAGAATAAGTCAACTAATAGATATTGAATTTTTTTTAAAACTAAATTTCTACTTATCAGGCTAACACACCTAGATCTAGATTTAGCATTACAGGGAAACTGACTGGTTTCTCATTAGCTAAGCATCCACAAGTAGGGCTATCTATTCTGCCAAAGTCACACAAGATTCACACCTAACTCCAACCACTGTTGCATGTGTGGGTGCACATCCAAAAGAACACACACCCAAGCACGTCATTTGGATAGACTTGAACCCGGGTGTGGGGTACATTAGCTACTCTCTTTCACAAACCCGTCAAGACACCATTGACACTGTTAAAATATTTTAACAGAATATCTTGAAAATAATGTCCTAAATGCAAAAGAGAAATGGAGAAAAAATCGAAATAAAAAACTTCTAAAAGGCCTTAAGCTTTATAATAAAGCATATTTTTGGAATGTTTTGTTCTATAACCCTCGGACATGTGCAACGTCCTGTTTCTGCCCATAGAGTTTGAGAATAACGGCATATTCCGCAGCTTTATCAACTGGTATTTGATCAGGAACATATAAAAGACTACGTGCATTAGATCTGGTCAACTGATTTCCTAAATTCTAATTTTAGCATAAGCATGTCAAATATTGATGTGGCAATGCTGAGGCATCAATTTTTCACAATAATGAACGTCTTGGTCCAGTGAACATTAGCATTTCTACAACAAAAGGAAAGAATCTCACACTCTTATGATTATTAAAATACAGCAGAAGGAAACCCAGAGCTGCCTGTAGTTCACAAAACAATGGGCAAGAACTGCAACAAGAAAATATGTCGGGGCAAAATTCTGCAACAGAATATATTTGCAACTCTAAGCCCTCTACTAAATCCAAACAGACTGCAAGTATTCGCGAGAGTGGGAATCAACAGTACTGGTGGGATGAACATCAAAAACCAATGTTATTGTTAAGTAGGGATGAATGTACAGGATCAGTGCCATTGTCCATTTTAGCTTTAAAGATAACCATTGAAAGGCCAGAGAAGTTGCTGACTTGAAGAAGCATACAACATGACATCACTCATTGTTTTTCAAATTTATGCATAAACTAATTGCACCGAGAGATGCTTTCTACAGCGCAGCCCAGTACAAGGGAGAAATGCAATTCGGTGGTCAACCCAGTACGAGGGAGAAATGCAATTCGGTGGTCAATGTGGAGTTGACATATGGCATCTTAATAAAATATTCAGTAAAAAAAAATTAAAATATCGGCCCTAACCTAAAGTTCAAAATAAAAAGATATCTATTCCAATGAATTAAAACTTGAAAATTTAATAAAACTCAGATACTTCTTGCTATACGATAGTGCATGTGATTTAGGGAACAATCTCATCATCCAAGTATGAAGTTCTCCCTATTTTCAACATGTCCTATATTATCTAATTCCATTTTTTACCATATCCAATTAATTACTTGATATGGATATCTTTGAAATTATCTATCTTTACCTGTGAACTCTTACTAGCTCATTCGGTTAAGGTGTGGGTCTTGTCAGCAGGGTGACCCCGGTTCAATTCCACTCAAGGGTGAGCTAGTTTGGAGGAGATACCCAAAATTCAACCAGTTGAGGGTTGGTGTGGCCAGGCCGGGGAGGGTTGGTGTGGCCAGGCCGGGTGCGATCGCCATCGCCAGATGATTTGGACAGCTTAGATGCCCCTGGGTCATGGTTTCTTAGACCAAAGACCACTCTAGCAAGCCAGAGAGATTCTAGCAAACAAAAAAATATATTATCTTCACCTCTTTGCAATTTACATGGTTTTTTAATAATGATGATGGTATTTATCTTTAATGATTTCATTTAATACAGTTTTATCACCAACATAGATCCATCCTAACTCGGGATCTATCATACACTGATAAACATCAATTTCGTCTAAGTGCAAACCTTTCCTTAAGCTTTTGCACTATAAAAACAGGTTTGCACAAATCCAGAGTTAAGATGTATAATACCGATATCCCATATCAACCAGAAGAATGTAGAGTGCTCATATTGCATGGTTATACATGTACGTTTTTATTCCATGAACTCAATTCATAAAGGGTATGTATAGCACTGATAGACGCTAAGCCCTCTACAGCCTGGGTGGGGATGGGGATCCATCAACACTTTCTGGGCACACAATCTAGACGGCACATTGGGAAAATTGATATGGACATTGTCACAGACCCACCTAAACCCAGGTTTGACATGCACCTCCAGGTTGCAAGAATTCAAATGCCCACGCATTAAATATTGGAATTCAAGATATGCAACTGGAATTCACACAAACGCAGCCTATTAAATCCCGGGACATCGAGCAACATCGAGCTTAGCAACCTTGAGGTGCATATCAGGCCCGGGCCTAGATGGGTTCGTGCTAGCGGATAAAAACTGTTGTCCCAATGTCATGGTCATCTCTCTGAGAATTTATGCTTATCAAATTTGTGAAAACATGGGTATCAAATTATTCTCTCCCGACAAAATCTCAATCAAACTACACTTGGAATCACTTGCTTAATAAAAACAGACAAACAAATCGGAAAACAAAACACGCACTTCATGGAAAAAGAAAAAGCAATCAACCCACAAACAATCTGAACATTCTCTACCATCGTTCATAACAGAACCTTTAGGACTAACCCACGTCCAAATTCCTTAACAGAAGCGCATTAATACAACATTACTTGAATATGATTTGTAAGAAGAATTTCACAGATTTGAAAAAAAACTCACCAACCCCAGGATCTGTATCTATTATAAGTTTTGTTTTCTGAACAGGCAAACTAACGGAGCAACTATCTGAAGCTGCAATTACTTCTGAATCTACACTCTGCACCATCCTTGCTTCCTTCCTTGTGTAATGGCCTCAGCTTCACTCAGCTTCACTGGAATCCAACACCCCACAATAGAAGAATCGGCTTAAATTCCGATCCCGACTGATCTCTGAGACGCCCAAATGAAAAATAAGAGATTCAGAATGGATTCTATCTGATAAACTAATCCGAAGAACAGGGGGTGTGACCCTGTCAGTGTACCCGATTGGAAATATAAACAAGAAATGTAATTTCCTTTTATGATTAGGCTTATGCATTCCCTTTCACATTCTTTAAAAAGCAAACCACCACCAACGCATTTATACTCAATTTGCTCCTCCGTTGTCGGAGAGACAAGTTCCAAATTCCTAAATTGCATGCTCCTCTCTGATTCGATTCGTTTTTAAACACAAATACCGTCTGGTCGCACATTGTGATTTGCTTTCAGTTTGTCCTTTCCCATGGAAGAATTGGATCAATACTATGGTGGGTTGCGTCGATAGTAATCCAACTAGTCCGTGGCACGTGCTCGAGGTGTACTTTGTTTCATGGTTTCGAAGAGGGCATGCCACAATAATGGTTTGATATAAACATTCAGAGTGGTTCTCTCCGCCTCCAACAGTAAAAGAAAATTGCTTCGGCATGTAGGTTTGATTTCCAGCTGATTGGGTCAAAAAAATTGCCTTCGATTTCCCGATGGTGACTTTTCACAGTGCCAGGTAATGGGCATTAGGCTTATGACTCGGAAGAGTAAAGTGACGTGTCTATGAGAAAGATGATTTAGTTTATTTTTAATTGAACCAAATCTAAATATGAATATATTTTAGAAACTGAAAAACTAATTTCTTGTTCTTTTGCAACAACTTTGAATTTCAAGAATATTCAATGAGCTCATCCCATACGTGAAATAACATAATTATAAACAAATGCAATAAATAAATATAGTTTTATTAATAAATAAATTTTAATATTTTGTACGTTCAATCAATATAAGTTAACTTTATTGTTAAACAATTCATTAAAATTTATTTGTTAAGATAAGAGAAGAACTTTAATTAAACCATTTATTAAAATTTATTTGTTAAGATAAGAGTAGAACTTTAATTAAAATAAGTAGTAAGCATTTAGCAATGGCTAAGGCCAATCATCTTTATATTCAAAGTACTTTCTTGCATCCTCTACTACATGGAAATGGTGGGATTGTGAATTAAATGTGGGATTAATTATGTGAATTTATGATGAGACTAATGTTTCATGTTACCTTTGCTCTATGTATGAAAATAGTGTATATTTTGAAGAATTCGAACAAAAGTATAATTTATGATAGAGGAGCTTGTGTTTTCTTTGAATATATGGTATTACACATCTATTTCAAGAGATGCATTTTATGAAACAAACCTAAGAAGAGGGGTTTGACATTGTGAGAGGACATTTAGGATTGTCATGGGCTATATTTGAGAAAATGGGACAAATGGCAAAAGGAATGGGATATAAATGATGAAATGGAGTTGTAAACTTAGCATTAGTAGGTGATTGGGATTGAAACTCAAATGGAGAATTTGAAGAACAAATAAATGATGTTAGAGATATATGGAGGAAAACGTGACAATTAGATGGAGGAAATGGAAGAAAAGTTGAAGGAAATGCAAGGGAAACTACACCAAGTGGAGAAAGGAAAAAGAAGAGCAATGGAAGGAAGGAATTCAACAACACCTCACATACTGAGGGGGGATATAGGAAATGGAGCATCAAAAAGAAAGGGAAGAACAGATAGTCTCGCAAGAGTCGCTACAAACAATGAATTAGTCAACTATTGGTTAGACATAAAAGATCGTTGGCAATAATGAAGCCTGAAATGGGCATGATTCCTTTTAACTCATGTTTGAAATCATGGTTTATAGATATGTGTTTTAAATAGGAGAGCTTGCAAGGCAATACTCTTGCCAAATAAAATGTAGTAGTGTTGGAATTTTTAGATAAGGAAACACTTGTAGCATAACAGTTATATTTTAAAAGCTTGTTTTGGAACAATAAAAACTGGGATTATAATGTTTTTTGTATTATCAAGCTAAATGGTTCAATCGTGCAACAAATATAATTGTCTGTGTTATTTGCGTGTGTATGTGTGAGAGAGAGAGAGGGATTTTATTTATTTTTTCCAAGGAAAACCCTCCGAGTACTTCCCAATGATTCATGAATTAAATAGTTGTTTCTTTCATTCTCTTATTTATGTATATGCCTAAAGATTTAGGGTTTACAGGTCGATTTGTTTATATGCATGTTATCTCGACCTCTGGTATAGATAATACTAGATTTGACAAGTTTGTGGCAAGTTTTTCTAAGTTGTGCAGGTGATTCCATTTGGAGGAGTGGGTTGATCTAGTTTGACTCTCTCATTTCTTCAAACCCTCTTTGAAAGACATAGTCCCTCTAAGTTCCACTACAAGACTCTATTTGCTCAAGTTACAGGAGCTCTTCTTCCTCGCCTTCCTTCACTTTTAAATTAAATCTCTCTTTGGTTAATTTTGCATGCTTAAGATAATTAGTTTCTTTCAAGAAGATCATAATCCAATTTGTTAAAGTATGCAATCTTTTAAAGACTAGATCTAGGTGTTAAAACTTATTTATTTGATAGATCTAGCTTCCTAACCAAGGTACTTTCACTCTTTATATTCATATTTGTTAAAGTACTTGTTTTAGGAATTTATTGTTTATGCTTCTAATGATTGATTTGGCATAATTAGTACCACTATAATGGTTTTTGTTTTTCCTTTTGATGAATAGGTAGAGGGAAGTGCTACTGAAAACTCAAAAATTCAGGCCATCCAGGATCCCCTCCTCTCTTCAACCTTTCTCAAAGTGCAATTTCCTTCCACAAACTTGTAAGTTTGTTGGTCCTAATTTATAAAGGACCACAAACATTCCCAATTGTAAAAAAACATAATAAAATCAAGTGGGCTACCCAGTGGCCAGTCTTTGTCCCCCCTAGGGGGGTCTACAACATTTTTGTGGTGTGAATTTTTTTTATTGTTTTCTGTCTTTTTTTATTTATTTATTTACTAACCATTATCTTAGTTTCAATTTCTTAGTGTAGAATAATCACATTTTGCACTCACCTCACTAAGTTAGTTTAACCTTTTTTTTATATTTTATTTCTCTTTTGCTTAAAGTAATTGAACCTCGACTATTTATCCCCTAGTATGCTCTTGTGACTATCAAAGGCTTTCCTGATCTATGGGAAACAATCAAAAAATGGATACTTAGTGGCTAGTGAAATAGGGAAATCCATTCGAAGTTTATCTTTAAAAAGTGGGAAGTCGCATTGAACATACTGGAGAGTCAGAGGGATGCCTTAAGCAGATTACATCTCTCCCTATTGGACATATGGTATTGTTGCTATGTGCTCATTTTAAGAGGATAGATTCTCAGTGGGACAAATCCAAAATAAACCCACTTTAAGCAACTCACCCATACAAATTTAAAAATTATTAAGAGCATTTGCAAAACTTCTTTTTCAGCAGCATTACTTTATTTTTAGCAACGATCTACAATCTCTTTATCATTTTTTGTTGTAAAGTATTTTACTTTCATGCCATGATGTGTTTCATAATGATATGCTACTAAATCAATTTTGCTTATTGCTCTTTATTAACTCCTAGATTTACTTTTGTAACTTAGCTTACTCAACCTTAGTTAATTTTTAGGGACAACCCCCTTTAGCTTCATTAGGAGTTGACCTAGATGGAGGAATCAAGTGTTAAGTGACAAAACTTGACTCGTGACTTTTACCCAAGGACACACGAAGTGGCTTGAATATTTCTACCACGTTACTCGAGGGGTGTNATTAGGAGTTGACCTAGATGGAGGAATCAAGTGTTAAGTGACAAAACTTGACTCGTGACTTTTACCCAAGGACACACGAAGTGGCTTGAATATTTCTACCACGTTACTCGAGGTGTGTATTAGGCGACAGTTAAAAGTGAAAGTGACTACAAGAGGAAATTTGTCTTGTGCAACTGTGATCACTCACTCTCAATGTATCTCACACTACCTATGACAACTCTCCATTGACTCTTTTAGACATTCACTTTATGTCAATATCATGGGAAATACCATGGGACACCCAGTACCATGGGCCCTCTAATACCATGGGAAAATTGACATTTTACATAAAGTATAACAAAAGTCACTTTTACAAAGAGAGATACATTTTGAGGATACTTCCACAATCCAACATAGAAGCACCTATCCTCACTACAAACTTCAACAATCCCTATTAATAAGGAAGGTGTTCTTCACCACCCCCAACTTGTCCTAAAGAACTCAAACTCCCCCTTAGGAAATTCTTTGGTGAGGATGTTTGCAACCTGCTCATTTGTAGAAATGTACTGGAGCTTCACAACTCCTCTCTGAACTCTGTCCCTAATGAAATTATACTTGATCTCTATTTGCTTGGACCGGTCATG
Source organism: Pseudotsuga menziesii (assembly GCA_001517045.1). Lineage (NCBI taxonomy): Eukaryota > Viridiplantae > Streptophyta > Pinopsida > Pinales > Pinaceae > Pseudotsuga > Pseudotsuga menziesii. Next base: position 141,346 of record LPNX010829381.1, on the reverse strand, counting down.
AAACATTGGATTCTCAGAGATCTTGATGCCACTCGGGTTGTCATTGTAGATGACAGTCGATTACAACTCCTGACCAAATAACCTTGTGAGCATATTGCGAATACACATGGCCTCACAACTTGCCAAATTGATTTCCATGTACTTGGCCTTAACATAACTAGGTGCCATTGACTTCTTGCTTCCTGCTAAGCCATGAAACAACTCTCGATCCCAAGATAAAGCAACACCCTGAGGTGCTTTTTTTGTCCACTGCACTTCCTTCCCATTCTGAATCTATATATCCCACTAAATGCACTCCATCACCTCAAGCATACCAATGTCCATACTTGACTGTACCTCTCATATACCTAAGCACACACTTCACTGCTATCAAGTGCACCCTCCTTGGTTCCACCATTTACTAGTTGAGGATGTTTACAACAAAAAAAATATATGGTTGGGTGTTCACCAGATATATCAAAGATTCAATGAATTGTTTGTACACCGTGGAATCCACCAACCCTGACTCCAAATCATTCAACTTCTTCAAGTTGGTGATCATGGGCGTAGTCATAGGCTTGCGGTCCTCCATCCCAAATCTCCGCAGAACCTCAAATGCATAGTTTTCCTTGACCAAGGAAAATATCACCTTCATGTTTTCTCTCCTGCAATCCCAAAAAATAGTGCATCAGTCCCAAGTCCTTCATCTCGAACTCCTCTGCAAGGTCTGTTTAAGATAATGTCAGAAACATGTCATCCATGTAGAGTACAAGAATGAGTGGGTCATCACCAAGCAACATAAAGTGTAGGTTGGGATATGCCTCACTTTTGATGAATCCCATACTCACTAGATAACTATCGATCCTGGAATACAAAGCTCTATGTTCCTACTTGAGTCCATACAGAGTCTTCTTCAATATACAAACATGAGAATCCCTCCCATGTACCTCAAAAACCTAAGGTTTCTCTATATACACTTCCTCCTCTATCACCCCATTGAGGAACATTGTCTTCACATCCATCTAATGTATCCTCTACCCCATCTCTGAGGTAATAGACATAATATCTCTAATGGAAGTATACATAGAAATAGGAGAAAAAGTCTCATCGTAATCAACTCCCTCTTTCTGGGAGAACCCCCTTTCCACGAACCTTGCCTTGAACTCCTCCATGCTGCCATCTACAATATGCTTGATCTTATAGATCCACTCATAACTCACCATTGAATTTCCCTCTAGTCTAAGCACTATATCCCACACATTATTCTTCATGGTGGAAGAATACTCCTCCACCATGGCATCCATCCAGACCTGCTGGTTTACAACCTCCTTACAGATGGAAGTCTTAGAATAGATAATGTTACTTACAAGTGCCATATAACTAGAAAATATCTACGGTGATATACTCATCCTGACTGGAGTCCTTAGAGAATCCACTAACACTTGTGCCTCCTTCAATATTTTATCTAGCCACTTTGGCTTCCTCTTTGTAGAAGATTCGACCGAGGTGAATTGAGCATCATGCTCCTCCTTATGATGGTGTTGCTCACCGTGCACAGTCATTGAGGTAATTGTAACCTGTGATGGTGGTCTAACCTCTACCTTTTGTATTCCCTCCCCTAAGTTTCTGCTTTAACTGGCATGGATCCACAAGCCTTCCTGAAAGCCTTGTCCTCCTCAACTGTCACATCCCTCTGTACCATTGTCTTCTTCAGTGTTGGAATGTACACCGTATAGGACTTTGAGGTTTTGTTGTACCCAATGAAAATGCCTTTCTGAACTAGCTCAAGCTTCGTCCTCTTCTCAACTGGTACATGACAATATACTAAGCATCCAAAGATGCGAAGATGTCCAATATACGGTTTCTCCCATATGAATGCCTCTTCAAGAGTCATCTTCCCCAATACTTTGTGCGGGCTCTTGTTCTGCAGATAAACTACGATGTTGGAAGCTTATACCCATAAAAACATAGATAGATACTGATCATGCAACATAGCCTTTGCTTCCCCAATGATCGCTCTATTCTTCCTCTCAGAGACTCCATTCTATTATGGGTTATATGGGATTGTTAGCTCCCTCTTGATCTTGACATCTGCACAGAAATCCTTGAAGGAATTCGAGGTTTATTCGCCTCCATTATCTATTCTGAGCACCTTGATCTTCTTCCTAGTTTGGTTCTCCATGAGAGCTTTAAACCTCTCCAGATTCCTTTCTCTTCAAGAAATAGATGAACATCTTCCTAGAATGGTCATCTATGAAGCTCACATTAGAGTTGAATCCTCCAATAGATACAACTGACATGGGCCCACAAATATCTAAATGGATTAAATCCAGTATAACTTTCGACCTGTTATCACTTCTAGGGAATGCAGCCTTGGCATACTTTCCCATGGCACACCTTTTGCATATACTATGATGGTTTGTACCGAAAGAAGACAAATCGATCACTATCTCCCTAAGCACTTCGAGTGCTCCATGATGCAAATGTGCCATACACATATGCCATAACTCACCATCACCTATGAAACCCTGGAACATATAGTATGTCTTTCGCCAGTAATGCCTACTTGGGCACCCTCTAAAACTTCATAGTTCATGTGCCTGCTGGACTATACTCAGAGTTGTCTCCAAGCTCAACGTAGAAGTTAGATCTATGCTCCTTTAGACTAGTGAAATAGTATTGTACTCCAGTCATGTGACGTGAAGCACCATTGTGAAAGTACCACACACCGATGGTCATTGATCTAGAAGAGACGAGTGAGGACGTGTCGTCCCTACCACTGGTGAATGCCCCATCCAACTGGTCCTCTGTCCTCAACCTATTAGACAACGACAACAAAATATTATACAATCCCTGTAGAACCTGTAACCCAGTCTTACGAAAAAACTTATGTAACTCAACCATCATTTTGCCAAATCTATCCCACTAGATTCCTCCTCATAGCGAAACCAACTATGATACCATGTTAACTTTTATACCCTTATATAGTTCTTGATTAGCAACAACTATTAATGTGTTCTTCAGTTAACTACTGAACATTAATTACTAAAAATACAACTGCATAAGAAACCGTAAATGCATAATGGAACAATAAAATGCAATCACACAAAATAGACACAAGGATTTACACTAGAAACCCCAATTGAGGAAAAACCAACAAATATTTATCTTCTTCTTATTGCAGAATTTGATTACAATAGCACTACAATAGTCCTATAGATAAACCCTCCATATTGGACCAAAATACATAGGAAGATGCTCCAAATCCTTTTTGCAAACTAGATAGACAAACCCTAGATCCACCCTAGATCCAATAGACAACAAAGAAGTAACTCTTCCCTAAAAAGGCTATAATCTCAAATTGAGATCTAGACTGCTCACTACAAGAGGAAATTCGTCTCTTGCAAATGTGATCTCTCACTCTCAATGTATCTCACACTGCCTATGAGAGCTCTCCATAGACTCTTTTATGCATTCACTTTATGTCAATACCATGGGACACCCAGTACCATGGGCCCTTCAATAGCACATGCCCTCGAATATCATGGACAAATTAACCTTTTACATAAGGTATTTTAAAAGTCACTTTAACAAAGATAGCTACAATTTTAGGATACTTCCACAAGCCAATGTAGAAGCACCTATTCTCACTACAAACTTCAACAAATAGTATTTTTGAAGTTATTTTCAGACTCTGTATAACTGTAATAGATATTGGCTCTTTTATGGACAACTTTGTTCACTACATTTTGAACTAGCACAATGTATCTTTGAGGTTGTTCCTTTCAGCTGCTTATAATACAAGGTAGTATTTTAAGTTAAAAAATTAAAGTAAAAAATGAAAAAAACTTTATCAACACAAAATAGTGTTCAATTTTACAATATTTGTAACACTAATTATCTTCACAAAATATTAACTCATGAAAACTAAAGAAACCTAGGGAATTTTACTTACAACTTTTCAATTATTCAAATAAAATGCCAAAGCATATCAATTAATCGTGAATTTCTTAAGGTTGAATAAACCAAAATTAATCTTAGTAAAACACAATCATCATCACACATATACACACCAAAATACACCAATATAAATTAATCTTAAAATTCATTTTAATTGTTTTTAGTATTTTATAAATTCAAAGTTAAAATAAATAAATAATAATTCATTATAAACATATAATAAAATAAATATTTTATAAATCCAAAATTACAATAAATAAATAATAATTTATCATAAAACATATAATAAATTTAATAAAATATTCAAAAAAATATTAATATAAAATTTCTTTAAAAATTATATAAAAAACAACAATAACTTTATTTATATATATATTAAAAAAAAAAAACCACAACCACTCTTTCTAAAATTCCTATGGATTTACAAGTCAAAACTATGCTATCTAATTACCGGAGAAGTCTAAGTGCATGATCCATAAGATTCAAGGGCCTATTTAATGAATGATAACATATATCATTTATAGCTTGTCAATGTTTGAATTTATGTGCCATTTCAAGTAATATAATATTTTAATTTATTTAAAATTTATTAAATATAAAAATATATATATAATTTTTATTTATATAAGTTCTAAATTACAAATTTAAATTTAAATTTATTCTAAAATTTAATAAACTAAAACTAATATATATTTTAAATAATAAATATTATGATGGATATATTTTTAATTAATAAATATAAATAGTAATACAAAATAAATATTTTTTAAATTTAAATAATAATAAAATTTAAAATATTATATATATTTTTTTTTCCTTGAAAAAAAACATAATTTTATATCATTCGAAGAGAGTAAAATTACATTTTGTAGATATACATTTCTGCATATATATGTGAAAGAGAAAGAAATATCATCAAAATATGTGCTGTAAAAAACCAGACTCATAGCATACATAGATAAACTTAAGCAAAATAGTCATTAAACAAGGACCAATCATAAAAGTATGGTCATAGAGTAACTGAAATAAGTCCATAAACGATCCACACATAGAGTCCCGGATCCAGAGAGCCAAAATACTGCATTCTGTCCCACAAAATACAGACCCAAGTATGTCCCAGTAAACCGGCTGGTAGTGAAGAACTGTCAGCAGCCATAGGGTTGGCCTTCCCCAGCAAAAAAACTGCCATGAAGTTCAGTAATGAAGTGCATAAAAACAACTGATATAATAGAGTACCCACAGCAAAAATTATAATTGTTCTTCCACCTCCATAAAAGGTCGATGGAAAAATTCATAAATAGTATTATCTAATTGTTCTTTAATCTTCCACAAGCTCGTAGCCAGCTAGAGCCTCCCCTTTGAGGCCAAGTCTGCTTTGCAGTTGTTTTCCATGTAAACATGTTCACATGAGAAAGAAACAAATGTGTCTATGACTGTCAAAATAGATATCAAATTGTTCTCAAGCCTCAAGTCTCTACAGTGCTAAATCCTCTTGATCCAATTTATCACATTTAGCGAATCACCAAAAATCTTTAAAGTTCTACACCCTTTCTCTGCTGCGTAAATGAGTAAAAGTTTTAAACTAAGTAGTTCTGCATAATTGTTACCGCCTTCCCCAATCTTGCTATCAGTTCAAAGGAATGATTTTCAGCCAGATACAAAATTGCTCCACCCTCGCAAATGTTATTTAAAGAAGCTCCATCAAAGANATATATATATATATATTTTTTTTTTAGATGTACTTTATTGGTTAAGATTAAGATGGGATTCTAATGTTATTAGAAGTTGTTCACCTACCTCCTCATAGTGATTGACAAGTTAATTTGAATACTATTGGAATTTAAAACGTGTTGGTAATTTGAAACACTTTTCCAAACCACGTTCGTGTTTCCAAGTAACATTTTGAATATTTAAGTCTGATCGTCTTATCTTCTTAAGTAGGATTCACAATAAGAAAATAAAAAAGGTTACGAATTCTTACATTTTTAAGAACTGATTGTATTAAAAGTCCCCTTACTTTTTGTTGTTGTTGACTATAGTAACCTTTTTAGTTTGACATATCTTAAGGGAGAGACTAATAACCTAAACATGATAGGTTGATAACATGGGGAGACTTTGATTAGATTCTTGTGGGGTCCTTTGTCTACATCTTGGCACTAACTTTGACGGAGGTTGGGGAAGGGCATTTGAAGTTGAACCCATGATCAAGGGAAGATCATGATTATGTAGTTTAGTTTTCAATTCTTTTTGGTATGACATTAACAATAAAATAAACTTTTTAATTGATAATATTTTAGTTAAATTAGTAATAAAAAAAATTAAAGAATACTAATGTTAATTGAAATCAATTATATATGTTTTTTTTTGTCAAAAACTAGAGATTAAACACTATTCAACATATATTTTTTTAAAATGTTAAGGACCATTTTTAAGGCAATCATAATTACAAACTTATTGTCCTCTTAACATTCACAATAATATCCAATTTTACAAGTTGAGCACATCCAAGTGTTAAGATGCACACATTTTAGCCACACATGCACACTCATCATACAACCCACATATGAGGGTTAGGTGGCGAGTGTTGAGTAGAAGACATATGCATCTTGTGAAAATTCTAGCAATATGTTACAAGGAGAGGTCATGACCATCATGCACCCATCTCCATTGGCATAAGATTCTTGGCATGGGAGGACTTTTGCACCTCTACTTGCATAGCCCCCCACCAATGTGAGATACATAAAGAGCAGAGGATTGTTTTTAATATTTTGTCAACATATTCACACTTTTAAACTCATAAATGCAAGTGAATTTCACCTTAGTTGGAGTGAGGAGTTTGAAATCACCATTGAATAAGGATGTAGCAATTAACATCATAAAATTACAATGGTGATTGCCTTATTCTTTCCATTAATCAATTAGTTGAATTGTATTATTAAGATTCATCACTTGTTGGATTTGAGGCTGGTACAATGTCATCTTATTGTTGAGTTGCGTTGATATGTAAACTAATTAGTTAATCATGACAATAAATTAGTTGTTATTGTTATTCATCATGTGTTATGAACCCAAAAAGCAATTAAGCATAAGAAACTCCCAATCTAGTGAAATACACCTAAATTAAGGGAGAGAATGAATTAAGAAGGAGCCTATTTAGGGGATGACCTCCTATTATACCATATTAAAAAACAAAACACAAGATGACTGTTCAAATGAGTCTTCTTAATGCACATATGGAATATTAAGAGGGTTAAAAGGCATCCTACAATAATAAGTCTACCTATCTATAATTAATGGGGGCTAGGACTAGGGGATTAACATGCTCCTCCCCTCCATACAAGTATAACCCTCAATATTGATTAATTGTGGATGCTTATGTAAGAAGAAATTATCTTCCTATATTGCCTCTTTTGTTGGCAAGTTCTTCCACTTGATGAGGTACGCATTAATTGCTCCAGTCCTAAGTTGCTTCATCTATATTTCAACAACTTTTTCAAGTTATAATATGATATGTCCATCTTCATCAAGATTTAGCTAGAATAGTTTAAATTAGGTTCTAGAAGCTATCAGGTCTTGATCATATCTTCTTTGTTATGTTTGCAAATTAAACACTCTACCACAAACTTTTGAAATTCAATTTTAAGGTCTTCATAGAGAAATCTTGCTTAATTCTATGATAACTTTTCAAAAATCTTGAGAATATTCTAGCTCTTTTTCTTCTTCCTCTTCATAATATACACTTATGCACCTTATTGTACTTACAATAACAATTGAAACATAATACGTTTGTTCTTCTTTCATCTAATTGTTGAGGTGTCAACCTTGTAGATAGCATTTAGTTAGGAGTGGGAACATTTTTCTCTCTACTTATGTTAGTGGAAACCCTTTTAGTAGCCATATTTTCACCTTCAACTCTCGTTTCCGTGTTGAAAGCATTATCCAAAGATTTAAGAATTATCATCTAAAATATCCTTCACTCTAAGATTTAACTTTTTACAATATTGAATGTACTCTATACCTAAACCCTTTTTCCTAAGATTTGTAAATTGACTAACTAATATGTTGCTCTAACTATCTTCATAATCTATTATAAATGCTTTGATAAAAGTGGACCCATACAAAGTAGAGCCCTTTTTATGATGTTTGAGCCATTGGCACCACACAAATTGATAAAGTTCTAAGTATAAATATGAAATCATTATCTTATGTAGATTTAGAACTTGACGCATATCAAAAAATTTCTCCATCCAAAATATTCATGTCAGGGGAGCATTACCATCAAAACTCCTCATCTCTATCTTGGGAATGAAACGGTTCCTTGGCTTAGAGTTGAAGTCACGATTTCATGAATCTTAGTGTGATGAATATTCATTTTACTATAATCCAATTGTCTTGTTGTCTTCTTCTGCTAACAATTGACCCTCATGCACCATGACGAAAAGTGGTTGTGCTAAAGAGATGTGTCACATTTCCTAATTTCCTCCCTCATCTCTTCAAAATTCTCCACTTTCCATCATGCCCAGCCACCTTGCTAGAGCAATTGAAGTTAACACGAGCTATATGGATGCGATTCAAATTCAAAACAAACTTCAATATACCAAGTTACCGAAAACCTTTTAGCAATATCTTCTCCTCTATTTATTTTTCCCACTTCTGTTGAATCACCTCTATGAATCTTCCATTGAAAGTAATATAAAATTTAAGTCCACTTACATTTTAAGCCTTTATTCAGGGACTAACCTATAGGATGACCATGTGACTGATGTATCTCATAAGTTTATGCAATATTGAGCCTAAAACTTTAGCTTGTAATATCGTGATATGTCCATTATAAATGCCTCATCTCATTGAATTTGGATGTGTAAAAAAGGTTACGTCCAGTGTACCAAAACTTGTTGTTTTTGGTGTCTTTCAGGCAAGTGAACTTGTACAATCTACCATGCCATTGATTTTTCAACTTTACCTCTAAATTTTAACTTGAAACAACATGATTTGTATTCTTTCTAATTCCATATGTGTCACATAACTCAGACCTCACAATATTTATATGTGACTATTTTATTGAAACCTCTTGTTCAATCCTATTTTTATAATTGAACAAAAGCTTTAAATTGTATGACCTATAACTCTAAATGTATAGTAGCTTGTGGTATGAAATTGGGCCACATATATTCCATTGTTTCGTATTTCCAACCCTTCAAGTCCCACACAATTCTAATAAACCAAAAAAAGTTGCAAATAAAATGGTGAGAGTTTTGAAGGTGTAAAAATGATGATTGAATGGTATGATACCAAATGTTATGATTCAAATAACCAATTAAGAATAAGAAACAACCAATCTAGTAACAACACATCCAAACTAAGTGAAAGAATGGATTAAGAAGAGGCCTCTTCGAAGGTCAACCTCCTATTACATAATTCAAATACGCAATACAAAATGATTATCGAAATGGGTCTCTGTGATATGTATATACGACATAAAAAGAGTTAGAAGGCATCCTAAAATAGTAATCCAACCTATATATAATTAAGATAATGTTGAGACTATGATCTTAACATCAATGAATGAATGATACGACTGTGATCTTAACATCATGTCTTCATATCCTTGCATACATATCTTTGCATAGGTTAAAAGTACAAATATGTTGATAAAATAATTAAATTTCTTCTAAACTCTATTACAACCAACATTACATGGTCTATATAAGAAATGACTTTCATGAAAGCATTTGCAAAACATATAGACCAAATGGAGTAAGCTAGCTATGGAGCAATCCTCCCTCATCGGACGGAGGAGGAGCAAAGTTAACGTTGACTTTGCTCCTCCTCCCTCCGATGGAGGGAGGATTTCTCCATAGCTAGCTAACTCCTAGAACAAATGACTTTAACAAAAGGTTTTGCATAACTAGTATGACAAAGAAGAATAGAATATATAAAAAAAAATGGAATATATGAAAACAATTTAAAAAGTGAAGTGCATACATATGGTATTGATCATAGGGCTAGGACCATCTTCTCAAAAGAAAAGACATGTTTTGAATGACATGAGACGAACCAAGATCTTTTTTACATAACCATGGTTCATTTTCTAAAAATTATTGTCTTTTGTAGATGGAAATTATTCCTTCTAAAGAGATTCGTGTATGCTATCTATAAAGTGTGAGGAAGTGTCTCACATCGGTGCCTTAATACCCATTATTTTAAATAGGTTAAAAACTATAACACGTGGGACAAACCTAAATTGTTTTTCTTTTCTTTTCTATAACTATGTTTGAGTGGGTTAGCAATGAGTATTCCTAGGTATCGAAAAGTCTATGAACTAATGGGCATAATAGGGATTGCCATTTTGGGTGGTATAACCTTAAACTAGAATATACCAAGAGATAATATATCTTAGTATACATTCAACCAATTATGCATAACATCGTTACTTATAATGATTTGTTGTCGTAGAGTTGGAAGTTTGAATTGGGTTTTTAGACGAATCAAATTTATAGCATTTTGTGAGATGAAGTTTTTCATTAGCACACAATTTTTTGACATAATTCACACATGGTCCATAAGGTTATTAACATTGCACTATAAGGGCTATTAACACAATGACCATAGGGTATATAGAGGTTACTAACACCATGATCATATTGTCTTTTGAGATTATATTAGTTATTAACACAAAAATGATATTGGCATCGAGACCATATGAGTTACTAGCACAAAGAAAGATTGTGGGATTATAAAGGTTATTAGTGTAATGCCCCGTTTTACTTTGTTATTTGCATATAGAAGATTTAAAAACTAGGCATATTGTTATTTTGGTTATTAGCATGCATACGAGGTATGTGTATGCTAGCTACATACCCACACCTCACACATACTATGCTAGTATTAGTGTAGCTAATCATACTTGGTAATTTGTTGAGTTGTTGAGAAATTGTTTAACGATTATGTTAATTAAAAGTAATTAGATTAATAGATAAAGGGTTAATCAAAGTAATAATAATTATGATTAATGCCATTATTTAGGTAAACTTTTATGAGCATTTGGATTTATTTCAATGAAATTATTATTTATTATTATAAAAGAGAATTGTCGATGATTTAACTTAGATCTAGAATTGTAAAAGTCTTTATAAAATTGGGATTTTTTTTTATAACCAAAACGGGTAGTTTTTTTTTGTTTTAATTTATTTATTTATAAGGAATCTCGGGTATGTTTTGGAAAATGCCAATCAACCATTTACAAAATTAGCAGAAGGATAAGATCGAGAAGACCAAAAATACAAAGAACTTTGAGCATAAAAATCTTTTTGATTCAACGAAAGGCTGCTCAATGAAACACACTCATGGGAGCGGCTGAAATATACTAGGATCTCCATTGATACTGAGATTTCCTGAGGGCAATAATCATGCTTTGTTTGGAAGCAAGTCTACATGGTTATTTAGCTCTCGCAAAATATGGAAAGAAGTAACCCTTTTAAAATATTTCAAAGTGTCACGGATACGCGGCAGAGTTATATTCAAGGAAGGATTGTTAAAATGATCTTCAAAATTTAACAATTTTATCAAAAGCTCAGAGTCCCCAAAAATTTGAACTGATTGATATCCCATCTCCTTTGCAATCTGGAAAGCTTTAAGGAGGTTGTAGCTTTCTCCCTAATTATTCGAGCAAATTCCAAGACCCCAGCTAAAAGAGGTTCCTCTCAAACAATCTAGAGAAAATATCACCCCACCGGCACCTTCATTACCGAGATTTCGCTTGGACCCGCCGTCGAAAAAAATGGAAGCAATGTTGAAACTCATCCACCACGCAGGAAAATATGCAGCACATAGCCTCATGCGCCAGGAGGGAGGTGGAAAAGGTTTGGGAATATTTAACCTTCGCCCAATCATAGAATTACCCAACCAAACGACAATTTCAGAAGGCAGAGTAGAAATATTAATCGAATTACTAACAGATTCCAGGATTAACGATTTTTCTTTGTTTGCAACGTCTCTGGGAGTGGAAGAATTGTTGTTAAATATCCATTCATGCTTGGCAAGCCACAATTTCCACCAGATTGGTATGGATTTCCAGAGATTTCTAAATTCTGCATTTTTTCCTTTTATAATAGGGAGTCGATCTTTCAAGGTAACAAACAGTGGAACGACTGCCATGTGGGAGGGAGATGCAATGTTCAGTCCAAGAAGTACCAGTTTCCATACTGACTGAGTGAAATCACTGTTGAAAAATATATGTTTTGTTGTTTTTGATGCAAAATTACCAAAGCAACATCTAAACAAACCACGAAACCCATGTTTAGACAAATTGTCGCCTGTCAATTCCTTATTATGCATGAGGAGCCACGTGAAAAAATTACCTTTGGAGGTTGTAAGAGGACCAAACAAACTTCCATTGATCAAGGGATAAGGGAGAATCTTGAGAAGTGTGCAACGCAGAAAATCCAGGAGCCGTTGAATAATTTCCTGTCAGGACCCATCCCCAATTATCCTTTGAAGAACGATGTACATGAGGCAGTCCTAAAAGAGCTGAGATCAACAAACACTGTTGAATATGAAGAGCCTCTGGAATCTCTCGAAGAGATCAACCAACCAGATTCCCATTGCTATCCCAAAGGAAGTTATCAACAAGTCAGAGGAGATCTTTGTTAGTTATCCATAATTTGATCTCGGTTAACGAGTTTAGGGAGGGAAGGGAAGGGTTTCCTAAAATGTTATCATCCCATAACAAGATCCTCATCCCATTACCATAAATTATGTAGAGTTGATGATGGATATAGTAAATTCCTCTTCTGCACAAGTTCTGGATTACAGTACCAAAAGTTGTATTAGCTGATTTTAAATTTCTCAAAGAACCTCCCTTGAGATATTTCATCCAAAAAATCTTGCTTACTGGATGATTTTTATCTGCAAACAATTGCCAAGTGATTTTCCCACCCATAGCTAGATTTTCCAATCCAGGATCACGAATTTGCAGACCACCTTTCGTGAGAGGTCTTTTGATAATTTCCCAACTAACCAAATGTATCTTGTTCTGATTGCCTTTGCCATCGTTACAAAGAAAATCTTGAAGAAGTTTGGAAATCTAGGCAGTGGTGGACTTGAGAGCAAGAAGCAAAGAGGATTGGAATAAGGGAAGGGCCGAGAGAACTGCTTTAGTTAAAACCAACTTTCTAGCCATAGTTAACCAATAGCCACCGAAGGAGACTATTTTGGCTTTTATTTTACTTATTACTTCCAGCCACATCGAGGGAGGACTAGGTCCCAAGGTTAATGGGAGACATAAGTAATTAATCTTGTCCCACTTATAAAATCCACAGAATCCCAAGGATCTAGCAATTCGACGAATAATCATATGACCAACATTCCAACCAAAGACAACACTCTTTCTTTTATTGATCAAAGCTCCTCAGCTTTGACAGGAAATTTGTAGAACTTCATTGAAAGCCCGAGCAATATTTAGTGAAGCCCCTTCCAAGAGAAGAGAATCTTCGGCGAAAAGAGAATGATTTATAGAATCCACTCCTCTAGATTCCTTAATTCCTAGAATAGAACCTACAACCAATTCTGCTAAAAGTTTTCTGCTTAAAGATTCGACCATCAAAATGTAGAGGAAAGACGACAAAGGGCACCCTTGGCGAAGTCCTCTAGTGGCTTGGAAAAAATAGAAGGTCTCCCATTAAAAATGGGTGCTATCCAAGGCCTATTAGTGTAGGCTGTTATCAAACTAACAAATTCCCCACTGAAACCAAAGGAAAGAATAACTTGATAGAGGAAAGTGAGCTTAACTCAGTCGAAGGCATTTTTCATGTCAAGCTTAATAATCGTACCTTTCTCCTTCCTTTGGAAGCTGGAATGAAGGGCTTCTTGTACTTGAATCACATTGTCTGCAAGGTGCTAACGTTTAACAAACCCCCCTCGAGAGGAGAGATTAAAATCCTCAACAAGGGCTTGAGTCTATTAACTAAGAGTTTAGCCAGGATTTTGTAAGAAGCGTTTCAGAGTGAGATAGGCCTAAATCTGTCAAAGGTTTCTGGATTTGAATCCTTAGGAATTAATGCGAGGAAAGTAGAATTTGTACCCCCTCCAACTTTGGATTTTTTAAGAAAGTTTGAAATCATTCGGAGAATATCTGATTTGATAACATGCCAACAAGATTTGTAGAAGTGAATGGAGAAGCCATCTGACCCATGGGCTTTGTCTGGCTCTATTGCCCAAATAACATCCATAATTTCTTTTTCTAAGAATGGTTTCACTAAACCAGAATTTAACTCATCAGTGACCAAAGAAGGAATATTAGATAACAAATCTGCACTCACATCATTATTTGTGACTCTGTCATTTGAAAACAGAAGCTGAAAATGTGCAAGAGCAGCCTGCTAAATATACGAATGCCCTTTAATTACCACTCCATCACTAGATTTAATTTCAGAAATATGGTTTCGTGAAATTCGGGCTCTGCATTGTCTATGAAAGAATGCAGAGTTTTTATCTCCCACAAGCAACCATAGACTGCGTGATTTGAGATGCACGTGATCTTCTTCTTGACGAAAGGAAATGGAAGAGAGTGATTATGCAAACTGCTCCTTCACTAGAAGTGAATTAGTAATTTCCAAATCCTCCATGGTTAACTGAATCTCTGCCAACGCATGTATAGACTTTTGTCTGAAGCTCAAATGAGTCGATAAAGGTTTCTTTATCCAACTTTTCAAATCAAACTTGAGTCTCTTGAGTTTTTGTTCCCATACATAGCTAGGAGAACCATCAATGAATTGAGACCATGCATGATTCACAGTATCCCAAAAGCCATCCATTTCAATCCAAAGGGGACTGAATCTGAATGGTATAGGACCATAATCTTGTTCCTCTTCAAACAACATAGAGATTGGACGATGATCAGAGGTTAACTTAGGAAAAAAATTAGAAGAGATTAAGAAATTCCCATCCATCAGAGAACTTTGAAACAAAAATCTATCTAGGTGAGATAAAATACTTGCAGCCCCAAATCTGTTATTAGTCCAAGTAAATCGACCTTTCTTGGGTTTGAAATCCAAGAGATCCCAAGCATGAATTAATGTCTCCACAAACTCCTAAAAAAGGATCCTTGCCCCTAACTCCTCCTTTTTTCTGCATAGGATCTAATATAACATTGAGATCCCCAGCCACAATTATATTATTGGGAGTGTGAGTTTAAATAAATTGTGACAACGAATTCCAACAATCCTTCTTCTCAAGAAGATTGACAGGGACAAAAAGGTTGAAGAGAGCAATGAAAGTCTTGCTAGGAATATGCGGAAGATATGTATATATATAGTGTTGGGATGCAAATGAAGCTTTCAAAATAAAATTTTCCTCAGACTATAAAGTTGCAAGGCCCCCTGAAGTGCCCCTTGCACTGACCACCATGCTGGAATTCTTATTCCACTTTAATTTGCTTAATAAAAGTAAAGCTTCTTCTTCAATCTTTGTCTCTTGAAGTAAGAGAATGTCTATAGGTTCCATTCTCAAAAGTTATTTTTTTGCTTCTTCCTTCTTGGGATTACCCAGGCCCCTAGAGTTCCATGAAACAATCTGCATTATTTACCTGAGACATAGGTATTTGGCCCTCCCTTTAGGGGTCTATTCCACTTACTTCTACCAAATGACATTTCTAATGTATCTTGATTACCCTGCATCTTTAGTCTCTTAGCTTCTTCTTTTCGAAGCTCCTTTCGAGACTTCCTTTCTGCCCTTTTAGTGAATTGCTCATCTTCTTCCGAGGAACAAGATGATTATGTCGGTTTATTCTTTAAAATTTATGCGTAGGAGGGAGAAGATGTAGCTCTAGAGGAAGAGTTATGAATATTTTGTAGGGTTACATCTGCACTAGGATTTTCTAAGATTACTAGTTCAAATTGTTCTTGAGTCCCAAGATTTACACCACCGTCTTCTCTATGAAGTTCAGAGTGCTACACTTCACCTTCTTCGAGAATAGGTGAGTTCTGATCATTAGTAGGGGATAGAACCACAAAAGGATTTGAAGAGGCAGAATCATTTCCAGCATCCCGGGGTTTAAAGAATTTTTTCTCACCAGGAATGGATCCTTTCCCATCATTTCCTCATTTACCTTTCATTTTTCCATCCTGTTTAAAGTTGTATGCTTTCTGAACTTGAGTCCATTTATTAACCTTCTCATTTTACAGTACTTCTTCTGATTTTTTCTTGCAATTGTGATCAAAATGGCCATATCCATGGCAATTTCGACACTTGAAAGGGCGTTGTTCGTAATCAAGCTCCTGAATATGATACCATTCAGCCACATTCAACAACATTTAACTTGATTGCCTTAGTCAACCCTATCTCTAAATCTACTTCTACACAAATTCGTGCACACGAATATTGTTCTTTCCTTTCTACCCTGACAATGTACTTTCCGAGTTTGTTTTCAATGGCTTCCAGTGATTCTGAATTCCAACAATGAAGAGGTAAATGGGAGAGCCTAACCCAGACATGAAAAGCTGAGGGTACATCCTGGGTAGGGTCGAATTCTGGTGTCCATTTGTTCAAGTAGATCTCCTGCGGACCCATAAAATATGGTCCATCACGACAAATGAGGTCTCGGTCTTCGGCTGATTCAAACACAAATACATAATAACCTCTGCCAACCAAATGATTGTGAATTCCTTCAGTTACCAGGGGCCTCCAATTTCGTTGCACCCAACCATCGATATCCTTTGGAGAAGGCCGAAGGCTTGTAAATTTACCAATGATCCCACGCTCCGCTAGGTTCAAGGAAGTCCGGCGAGGACGATATGCAAGAAAATCAACAGAAGGAATATATGTTTTCTTCACAAATATTTGGACCAATGGACTTCCCTTTCTCTTCCCACAGGAGACTAAGAGGCGTTTAAAATCATCGATCTCTAGAGGAGGATGGGGGGACCCCCTCCGAAAGCCATAGAAGGAGAACTCTCAAACAGTGAGAGAAAAATAAATTCAAATGCCTAAAAAGATGACAATATGATCCCTCAAATAGAGAAATTCACTGTCGAAAGATCAGATTGAAACCAAAGGCTAATCCAATTTATCCTGAATCAAACATAAACATCCTATAGAAACTAAAACTCGAACCAGAGCCGACAACGTGGAGCAGAGAGAAACTTGATCGAGCCTAAAATTGATCACCCACAATAAGGCACCCAAAGATCGAAACAATTGGCACTCCTAAAAGATCCTCTAACAAGCAACAAAGAAACAAACGAACTAGGAAGAGAGCACCGATTCAAATCCAGAGACTGCATCGTGAAGCAAGAGAATATTGATCGAGCATGTAAAGATAAATTCATAACAACAAAGAAGACACCTAATATTAGAGCCAGATGGAAATCCTGGTAGATCCACGAGCTTGCAGCAATGGAAACCAGAGAACCATGTTGAGAGCAAATTCAAAACTTCTTGGAGCTTTCTTGGAGCGAAAAAATATTCTTATAAAATTGGGATTTGATTTGATTTGATTCATAAATTTATAACTTAGATTTGATTTGGATTTATTTTGGTTGAAAGGTGTGCCAATATATTATTAGGTTACTATTATTTTAATCTAATATTTGGATAATGGGGTGACTTGAGGAAAAGTCACCAAAAAGACATAAAAAGGAGAGAGAGAGAGAGATGATACGGGGGTTCCTTATGCTGGCTATGTGGAGGTGGGGAAGACGAGAAGACTGATATTGGAAATGAAGGTGGAACTCTCGAGAACCTTGTGTTGGTGTGAATAAACTTCTTGTGTCGATTTGGAGACCACCACTACTATTCTTGGGGTTTTGGGATCGAGGGCCAGTAAGACTAAGTTTTTATGGACTGGGGAGCTGGATAGGATGATTTCAGTGCTTGGAAGGTTATACTGGTTTCGAGAATATTGTTCAGGCTTCTACTTTAGAGAATAGTGTTTAAATTGCTATTGGTTGATTGAATACTGCAAAGAAGGAACTAAGGACTATCCAAGCATTGATTAAATATTTATTTTGCTTACTAAAAATTGTAAATACATCTAAATTTCATTATTGATATTATGTTGTTGTTATGCTAGTTCTGCAAGTAAAGCTAACTCATATTGAAATCAATTAGAAATCACCATCTCCACTTAATTCTTTTATAATGATTTCTTGTATAATTTTTTGCAGTTATAAATACTGAAATTTGGCATAATACTTAACAAAATTAAAAACAATAATAGAACCATGGAAACAGAAAAATAGTATATGTATATAAACATAAAACAAGCTTTATTTAATGTCGAGATTAATTACAGTACTTGGAAAAATTTAGAACTGTTGAGTCGGGTCCTTACAATTAGTAGAAGGATAAGATGAATTAGAGGGGTTTCTGGGATTATTATCATGGGGAGCATAGGGATCATAGTTAACATGGGAAAAATACAATTTATAGGGGTTATTAACATAAGGAACAAGGGGTGGCAGGTGTGGGGGGGATCTTATTGGATCCCAGAGGACAAACAGAAAAAACCTTTTCTTGGGGTTTGTGCCATAAGACGAATAACGAAGCTAAGTGGATGGCTCTCTTGTAGGGATTAGAAGTTCTAGACACTATAGATTCCTCCAGGATAGCAGTTTTTGGCGACTCAAGACAAGTCATATACAAAATGATCAATGGCCACACCTTAAGATCCATCAAGTGCAGAAGGCTGTATGACAGAATCACTCCTCTTCTTTCGAATAAAATTGAGTTTTTTCAGATCCATCGAGCAAATAATGCCCCTGCAGGAGCCTTGGCCAACTTAGGGGCCTCCCTTCCCAAGGTCATTATTGTTACAACGGCATAGACACAAGTCCTAAACCCATTCCCTAATGTCTCAAAGGTTATACCACCCCTTACTAACCCACCCCTCCTTAAATCTCATTGTTATAAATCTATTGGACTATGGTTCTAATCAAGCTCCTTACCAAGACGACGCGTGGTTTCCACCCACCTCCATCTCCTCCACGATACTTCCTGCTTTAATGAGCCATCCCCTCCGAATTAAATGTTCACCCAGAAGGCACGCTCCAGGTCTTATCTTGGTCTGTACAATGGCTTCCTCTAGAAGTTTATTCTACCCTCCCGCTCCTTTTGATAGTCCAAACCTTTCTCATTCTTATGCTGTCTATTCGGGAAAAGCTTTGCTCACTGTTATCTTTGGAGTTGACGAAGGCTATGCTCAGGGGATCCCATGGGTTCCAGGGCTTTGTTAAGGAAAGGCTAGATCTCGCTGCATTCTTGAATTGCATATGCTCATCACGCGCTGTTGGTCCTTCATGGCGTTCAGTCTTAGGGCCTACGATCAGTGATTTTTTCGTCGGGAATTTTCTCTTTGAAGGTAACACTTTGAATATTGGTTGTAACTATTCTGGTTGGAAGGAAGGAGCGATTGGAATGCTCTCTTGCCGCAATAGGAAATATTGGGACATATTACAACAAGAAATTACAACCCTCATCTCTGTTTTCGATAATTTGCCCTCCAGTTTTAGTATTATTTGCATTGGGCAGGCTCACGAGTTTTCAGGTTCTGATAGGGATATACTCAACAGTTTTTCAAGACTAAACCTTGCTAGTCTCAGTTTCGGTCAAGAGAGAATGGACCGTGCAGGAGAAAACACAGGCCTTGCAGACTTGAAGGCAAATCTTTGGCGCTTATATGAAATGGTGGCTATTGGAATCATGGATAGTAGAGAGACAACCAACGAAGTAAAAAATCTTGTTGATGTGGTTGGATACACATCCTATCAGATTAGTAACCATGATTCTAGGATTGATGACACTGAAATTAATTTAAAGGAAATCATGGGAAAATTTGATCGCATTCAAGAGGACCTCCAGCGTCTGGTTCAAATGAATCAAGGAAGCCAAGCACATGAAAACCTTCCAGGGGTATCTCAACACATGGAGGAGGAATCGGTCACTCAGCCCCTGGGGCATCCAGGAAACCCTTAATGTGTTTGATAAATAGCTTATGTTTTTTTGCTTATTACTTAATCAGTAGTACATTCAGGTATATACTACCTCTGTCTTTAATAGTTATGTAAGGACTTTGTTCGGCATTTTAAGGTCAGATTTTTGGCATAGTTTTGTATGTTCTATCTAAGATCAGCAAGAACTATTCATATGATTTTTTTTGTAATGAATGGATGTGCACAACCTGTTTAATATTAAACCCTTTAATAGTTTCTGTTAAAAAAAAACATAAGGACCATAAGGTTTATAGGATCTACACATGTTATTATCATAAGGACCATATTTTTTTTTAAGGATAGGGTCAATATTGTTAATTAGAAAGAGTGCTATTTAGATTCTAAGTCCTATTAACATGAGTACCATTGGAATGTACCCCAACGCTACAAAGCCACACAGACAACCATCGATGGATAAAAACACTTGCAGAGCTTTAAAGGAGTTCCAAAATTTCTTAAACAAAACAATTAAACAAATAATTCAATTAAATAATTAATCGAAAACAATTAAACAATCAATTAACGAACCATAATAGACTCAAACAATGTGAAAGCATATAATTAAGAACAACTTAACAAGCTTAAACGAGCCTTAATCACATATTAAAATCATTAATCAAATAAATAACAACGTTAAAACAACTAAAGCTTAATCAAATTTAATTACACTTTAAAAATCTTTAATCAAACATTAAACAACGTCAATTAATTTAAAACCAGTTTTGATGGTCTAAATTTTCCTTACATTTCATAAAATACCGATCCCGACTTCATTATGGCGATTTCCAAAATCGACAACCTTGAGTCGACACATGTAATACACAAACTAAACAACCCCGATGTTCTGATCTCGACATTGGAAGTCAGAATTCGATAACGTCAAAATGAAATATAACCACTCTTGAAGTTCCAATCTCAAAATTGAAAGCCGAAAGTCGAAAACATCAACACACAACATGACCAAATTACACTCCCGCCATCTGATCCCTGATGTCAGCACGTTGGAAGTAGGGAGTTGGAACAACAACATGACACAATGACCCTCCTGACTTTCGATTCCCAAATTTGGCATGTCGAAAGTTGGGAGTTGGCACCATCTCCTCGACACTATAATCTATGGCCCGGATTACATCTCAGGATATCTATCAACGACCATGATTACATCGATCTAATAAAGTACACTTAGCTATTTTTCAATAAAACAACTAAGGTAAGAACATGCAACTAAACAAAGGGTTTCCACCATGAACCAATAATGAATCCTGGCATGCAAAGGCATGTGTCAATATCACAAATTGACACCATGGAATAATGAGGATTGAATAGAGAACTACGATGAAAACCACCATGGTTAAGCGACCAAAGCCACAATCTCAACAGACCTACTCAATAGGTCAAAAATTTTGAACATATAAGTTAAACAATCAATTGACTTGAGCACTGAACAAAGAACAAATCAACGAAGTAAATCATGAATGGAAAATAACCAGAAATCCATTAAGGGAAATAACAACCCATTCAAGTTTTCCATATCTTTTGTAAATTGGATTTATTTATAGAATTTAGTTATGATGGTTTCTTACATATTATACAATTCATAATCAAAACCATGCTATTTAGGAGAAGTTAAATATCAAAGGAAAACAATATATTATTCATTAAATACACATATCTTTTACTTAATTCTTTCTCATGTACATTTACAAGAAGAAAAAACATTCAAAACCATGGACCTCTTTTACTTCTGAATCAAATAAGTCTAAAACAAAATATGGTAAACACAAGGATTTCAATTATGTACTTGAAGGATGTTCAAGTATTAACTAAGGCATAAGTACTTTGCACCTTCCACTCAATTTAACAATTGGGTTAAAAATGGGATGCTACAACCACCAAACCTAAAATAATAAAGTGTAAATATCTCAACAACCTTTAAAACAAAACATTTACCTATTCCATGACATTCATAGCCTTTAAACCTAGACTTCATCTATGGAAACATCATGTTTATCTCATTGAACAACTAACAGTTTAGAACATAAGGTTTCACAAATTATTCCTTTGTCTTTTATCAACTAATTCCCCATAACTAGGACTCTATAATCAGATATTCATAACTCGGTAAACAATTATAGGTCTAACATAATAATTGTAATTTAACAACATTATTCCATACATGGCAATGGAATAGAAATTAATAACAATTTTTTTATACAAGAAGTATCCTTGCATTATACAACAAAATCTCTTGCAAATTGGGCATTCAGCTAACCAGTAAATCCAACATGCACAACACACACAATTGTTCCATTACATAACATGAACATTTAGATACAATGCCATATCAATACAAGATTTTAGACAGTTTTTTGGAAAAAAAAATCAACACCAACTGGCTTCGGGGCTTCCATGCTCCACCCAACCGTAGGTATCTGCCAAATTTGTATTATTTTGGCACTCAGAGACCACCCCTGAGCCGGGACTTGTCATTTAACCAAAATAATATCTTTCCCTTTACCCAAGGTTCCTCTCTCAACATGAAATATAATTCCACTCTTCCTCACATTTCAAAGGAAACTAAATATATATACAGGAATCCATGAAACATGCAGTCTATGGTTAAGTCCATGCCAAAAAATACACTTACCGCTTTGGATTCTTTCCAATTCACACCACAATGGAAATCATCACAAACGCTCGGTGCTAAGGAAATCCACCAGAGTAATTCATGTTCAATTTAACTCTTCCATGACCACAAATCAACAGTCAATTACAATTCAAATTATGGTTAAGGGAAAACAATTTAATTCATTATGGAAAAGTTTCATTCCAGAGGTCACGCTTTCACCTCAACACTAAATTGGTTATCTTCAACTGCACTAGCTTACTACATCCATTCTTTCCCCGCTTCACACCCAACTTGACACAACATTTTACTCTCCGTTCTCTGCTCACCTCCTCTCACGACTTCCCCCTCTTCTCTCTTCACCCCACCGTGACTAACTTTGCATGGGAACTATTCCCATCAAGAGCAGCATGTCATAGACAGCATTAATCCCCACCTAATCTTCCATTAAACACACTTAGCAATTAAAACCAGCTTGAGGATTAAAACATAGGTTTAATCTTTAACATAGGACAAAGGGTCTTTCTAAGGTACTCAAGGTGTTAAAAAGCTAAAATTATAACCCCCTAAGCCATCTACAACCCCCTTACCTTCCCTTGGTGAATTCACCGTTCCCCATCTCTTCAGCATTTGGCCACTGCCAAAGCCAACTATTTATATTTTTATTAAATAGAGTCAAAATTATACTTTCGTTTTTCCATACAAGCATTTGCATACATAATTTACATGATACAATCAGGGGCCTCAGTTGGGGATATTACAACCATAAGGTTTATAGGGTCATAGGGGTTGTTATCATAGGGACCGTAGAGGTTATGGGATATTAATAACATCAACACCGCAAGGGTTATTAGCACATGGACTATCAAAGTTAATAATTATAAGGTTTATTAAGATTATTTGTTTGAGGAATCCAAATCATTGTGTTTATAAGATATATGAACACAAGAACAATACGAGTCATTAGTATAGAAACCATAAGAGCTATTAACATTAGCTGTATATAAATTAAACAAGTTATAACACTTCTGTTTATTAAATAAATAATAAATTTAGGAAATATTCTTTAAATTCCTTTAAAGTCATTAAACATTATATTTTTTAAAAATATTTATTTAAAATGTATAATTTTGTAAAATTGATATATATATATATATATATATATATATATATAAACAAATATAAAACAAAACAATGTACTTTTCCTCACCAAAAGATGATGAATTTTTAATTCATCATAAAATTTTGTGGACTATGTCTATGCAAAATATAATTACTTGGAGTAGGCAGAGGGTTCGACAGGTGAACCATGAAAACCTAGGACCTTATGTGTGGGCTACCACGAGGAGATGGGGCTTCTGCTTCCATTATCGATGGCTGTTTGTGGGTTTGTGCACTTGTTTTATCTCTGGCTGGTAGGTTTTCTAGGGTTTTCCCTATTTTTCTCATATTTGTTTTAGGGTTAGGGGTTGTCTTTTTTACCTTTCTCTATGTGACTTGGATGTGGCTCTGTGGCGTGGTGTTTTTTCATATTTTATTATACCCTCATTTTCTGGACGGTGGTTGCATTGCCTTGGGGTGTAATCCTCCCTAGTTTCCGTGGTTTGTGTTGGTTCCCTGCACTCTACATGGGTGTGTCAGCTTGTTAGTTGGAATGGTCTACTCTTCTTCGACGGTGTCTAAACCTAGCAGACATATTTCTTGTCATTTTTTGTTTTCTGATTTTTTACCACCTTCACGGTCCGCTCACGTAATGCTTAGTGGTTTGGTGTCAGTAACTCTGGCGCGGTCTTGGGTCTTCAACTGTGGTGGTTTGCCCTGTTTCTTTATGTTTGGGGTTTACTTTTCTGGTGCACTGTGTGGTTATACAGGAGTCGAGTTTATCACACGGATAAACATAGTACCAACCTGTTTAAAAAGTGGGAATTTTGGGATCTTGTTGTGTATTTGTGGTGTGGTTTGCGATTTTGGTGGGTTTTTTGTTTACTCTGTGGGCAGCTTCGAGTCTCTCCATTTTACCTCCACACCAGTTCTGTTAGTGGTTTTCAAGTGGCGGTTTTCGACCTTAGTTTGACTATGGCCTGTGAGGGGACAAAAATTCCAGGGGNCTTCCTTGACAGGTTTCCAACTCCGGTTTCTGATGATGACAGTGAGGATGAAAATCCACCTCCGCCTGCTCATGTTCCTCCAATTGCACCAGCACCAATATTCTAGACTTAGTCCCTTAGTTTAGTACCATTCTGACAAGCTATATGGCCTTAAGCAAGCTCTTGGGATCTTGGGATCTTGGTGTTCGGTCCTTTGGGAGTATAGACATTTGGGTCAGAATGGTAACAAGAAAGTAGGAAACCATCTCATCATACTTGTTCTTTATGTTGATGATCTTATCCTTACTGGTAGTGACCCTAACCTTATAACCCATGTGAAATCCTGTCTTAAGCAAACTTTTGAAATGTCAGACTTAGGACATTTGCATTATTTTCTTGGTCTCCAAGTCTTGCAAACCAAAGAAGGAATCTTTCTTTCCCAGTCTAAGTATGCTTGTGACCTTCTTCGTCGCTTTCACATGGAAGATTGTAAACCAGCCCCTTCTCCCTTCCAGTCTGGAGTCAAACTTTCTACCACTTGCACTTCCCCTGAAGTAGATGCCACCTTGTATCGTCAGCTTGTTGGTAGTCTTTTATACTTGACTCATTCCCGTCCTGACTTTCTTGATCCGTGGCTTAACACCCGATTGGTCTATGATCTCTATTTAAAGAGCATAGAGGGTCCTTGGCTAGTTAATCGATTATGAGAAGCTCATGTAACTTTCTTTCTTTTGCATAATAAATTGCTCCGAAGTAGCTATTTGGCCGGGGCCGTGGACTGTTTCCCTCTCGAGGGTTTTAACCACGTGACAAACATTGGTGTATTGATCTGTGATCTGTTTGTGTGAAGCGGCTATTCTTGGTGTTCGGTCCTTTGGGAGTACCCTGTGTACCCTAACAGGATTCATACTAACCCGAATGCAAATGTAATATATGTCCCTTCACTTTCGACGAGGGGGGAGGGACTCTTCGCCACCTTGTCGTATATATCGCAAACATTCCACCCACGTGGATCGACTGACTGATGTTTTTTTACAGGGCTTCCCTTTGGGCATGCATGGGATCCTTCTTCCTTCAGCCAAAAATATGCATTCACAAGAGCTAGAGTCTAAGTCTACTAAGACGGTTTCGGCCACTTCACACCCTTTGAGTGGATAGATTGTGGCTCGGATTATTAAGGGATCAGAAAAGCCACGAAAGATGACCTTCGAAAAGGTGAAACCATCGCGACCAATGTGTGTTCTCGGCAAAGATGTTACAATGGAAACGGTATTGGCTCTAACTCAGAGGGCTCTGGTGTGTAGGTTTGATTTTATCAAATTATCCCAGAAAGATATTGTGACTTGGGTCCGAGACACTTGAAAACTCCTTATGAGGAATCTTCTGTGGGTTATGTCTTTGGATGGAAGTTGGTCTATCTTCCACTTCCTGTTGGAGGAGGAAAAGGCCACTATAGAGGAGAGGTTATGGGTCATCGGCAGTGGCTCATTGATTTTAAAGCGTTGGCATGTGGGTTTCAACTCTAGGTGCGAGTTATTGGAAAAGCACAATCTGTGGGTGCTTATCTAAGGCTTCCCTGTCCATTGCTGGAACATCAAAGGGTTCATTGGGATAGCTAACTCCATTGGAAGATTTATCCTGATGGAGGAGGAGCAACTTTTGGGTTTCAATCATCACACGCCCAAGATGTTGGTGGAGATGGAGGTTTGCAATGGTATGCCTGAGGATAGTGAAGTTCACTGGGAGGGGGGCATTTTCATCCAAGTTCTGGACTATTGGTGTATCCCCTTTTAGTGTCATGCCTGTCGAAAGACTAGACACTCTTAGGCTGAAGCACATAAAACATTTTGGCCACCGACAAGGAACAGGTCTAGAAGGCGGTTGAACGAGAAGCATTGGATACATAGGGAAATTTTGTTATCCTAAATGTTCCATTGGACCAGGACTCATCCCTCACCTTTGTTGGTAAGTATCTCAAACTGTTCCAATGATTTTAAAGTCTCTTTTCATGGACAAGATTCTGAGTGCTATGTCCACCATGGGGGTTGAGGACATCGGGGAGTGTTTAGATGAATGCTACAATTTGGCTGTGGACCTCTCTATTTCCTGTAGCCCTGTGGAGGTTGATGCTGTTGGGGACTCACCAGTTGTGGTTCCACAATTGGTTGGGCCATTAGACTTGGGTGGACCAGGGGTGGAATCTTGTCTATCTAACTTCTCCTCCTGAACTCGGACTCTTGACTCAACTTTATTCACGAATAAATATTTCCTTGCACTACCCTCCCTTCATCCGACACTGGATGTTAATATTTCACCCTCCTCTATACCTGACTCTTTATCTACCTGCCATGATGTTTGCAGTCGGCCTTGCTCGACACCACTTAAACCTATTCGCATTTTTTCTTCAGAGGATGTGGAGGATCCGACTATCTTCCTAATCTCATCCATCAGAGTTGTGAATTTCTCTGTTAGAAGTCCTAACCTCCAAAAGGAACAGGTCATTCCCTATATGAGAATCAACCCCCTACTGAAGCTGTACCTTTCTATAACCCTAATATTCCTTCCTTATTGGATAGGGGCTTAACGGATCCTTTGAATTCTACTTCTGTTTCTTCTACTTGGGCTCTTAGAGATGCAACGACACCTAATGAGTTCCTTAAATGATCTTTTCATTTTTCAACTTAAGGGGCTTGGGTAGTGGCTCCAAAATATCTGCCCTGAAACATTTTATTGAATCTCATAAACGTGGGATTATTTTTTTAGAAGAAACAATGTTGATGTCCTCCATTGGTTGTGATTACTTGTTGAAGTTAAAACCCTGCTGGAGGGTTTGTGCTATGGATGTAGTCAGACACTCTAGGGGTACATTGATTTCCTAGAACCCTTTAGTGGTTGACTTGAAAGCCTTTACTTGTTGTGTAGGCATCCTGGTAGAAGGTATGTTGAAAGTTTTTTCCAGCATGATTCGTATTCTCAATATCTATGGTCCTTACTCGAACCAGAAGTGATTTTGGGATCAGCTGGTAGACTTGGGGTTTCTCTCGGACCCTACCCTCATTGTGGTTAGGGACCTAAAATTTACTACCTCACCTAGCGAGGTTTGGGGGTTGAGGAAGTTATTGGATCTGCCGGATGATTACTTTAGTGACATTTTTTAGTGTGCCAACCTGTTGGACATTGTCTTAGCAATTCTAGCCCCTACTTGGTCTAATGGAAGAAGTGGGTTGGAAGGTATAACAAAGAGACTGGATAGGTTCCTTATGGTAGAGGAAATTTGTGAAAAGTTGGTTTGATATCGATCCTGGATTTATCCTACTAGTTTTTCTAATCACAAGGCAATCATCCTATAACTAGATTTTGACACAAATTTGATCTCATATCCTTTCAGATTCAACCTGGTTTGGTTGGGAGATTCATATTTTGATAGTCTAATTGTGGATAGCTGGAATCATCAGGTATACCCTTCAGCTGAGCGGGCGAGCCTTATTATTCTGCTAGTTCATAAACTCAAACTTATTATGGGTTTGCTGAAAAAGTGGGAGAGACAAAAAAATATGGAAAATGCTCAGGTCTTGGCAAAGATTGATGAGGAAATTCAGCTGGCAGATGAGAAGATTATTAAGAGCAATTTCAGTGATGCCACTATAACTAGATACCATCAAACTCTAGTATAAAACAACAACTTCTTTTGCAAAAGGAAGAAACACTCCATCAGAAGAGCCGCACTACTTGGATTAAGGCAAGGGATGGCAATAACAAATTCTTTCATAATTTTGCTAATAATATAAGGTTACATAATTCTATATGGGAAATGGAGGTTGATGAGGGCGAGGTTATGTGTGATGATAGATATCTTAAACAGGCCGCTAAAATTGTCTTTTAGAGGGTGTATACTGATGAGCACATCACCAATATTTTTTATTAGATGAAGACTATCAAACTCTTTCCATGATTTTTCGACAACAAAGAATGTGATGACATTGGAAGGGCTATTTGGTCGGAGGATATCCTCAAGGTGCTCAAGGGATTTGTTGTGGATAAAATTCCGGGCCCGGATGGTTGGACTATGGAATTCTTCTTGCATTTTTTTGACTTGATGGGTGATGAGGTTACTAAGGCTATTGACTTAATCCGTCACCAGGGTTTGGTTCTTGAGTGCTTAAATACCACCTTTATCACTCTTATACCTAAGAAGGACATACCTTTATCCTTGAATGATTACAGATCGATCTCTCTATGCAATTTACTATACAACATTATCACCAAGATTATAGCAGACAGGATCAAACCTTAGTTGGGTCTTCATATCTCGAATGAGCAGTATGGCTTCCTTCCTAACCTCCAAATTCTAGATGCTGTGGGTACAACTTATGAATGTTTACATTCAATCAATAAGAAAAATCTCAATTCCTTTATCTTAAAATTGGACTTGGAGAAGGCCTATGATCGCCTTGATTGGTATTATATCTGGCTAATTATTTTGCAGATCGGTCTCTTTGTTGACTTAACCGAGTGGATCATGTCCTGCATCTCCTTGGCCAACTTTTCTATATTAATTAATGGGCCAACAACTACTTTTTTCAAAGGCAATAGAGGCATCAAGCAAGGATGTCCTCTATCACCCTATTTATTCATCCTGGTATAAAAACTCTCCATTTGTTTAATATGGCTCTTGTGCCCAAAGCTTATGGCATTGTCTTTTTGATAACGACCTGTGGGGCAAAGTTACTAGGAGTAAATATTTGAAAAATATTCCGTTATCTATCTGGCCGAGGGATAAGTACAGTTCTTTCACTGCATCATCTGATATTTGGAGGAGTATCTCACAAACTCTGCCCTTCATTGCTCATGATCTCGGATGGATTATTGGTAGAGGAGTACATGCTTTCATTGGGATTGATCCAATTGTTGGCATGCCGGCAAATGCTTCTTTGTCCAAGGGTTTGGTAAGACATCTACACAATAGGAACCTTTATGTCATAAAGCAGGAAACCAAGGAGATAGGAACTACAAATTTTCGTTGGCTCTTTGCGCATGAGTTACATTTATCTAGCGACTCAGATTTGGATTGGGAGACTTATGCTATAAACCTTATGATGGTTCGCATTTGTCTATTGGATATTAGTGACCGTATTGTTTGGTGTAGGAATAAAAAGATGGGAGACGTCATCGCTTCATTGGCATATGAAGTGATTGCAGAACAACACGTTCCCAAGACTCTTCCTTGGTGGAGGACATGGATCTGAAACGGAAAGCTCCCTGCAAAGATACAGTGTTTCAGTTGGTTAGCCCTAAACAAAAATATTTTGACTTGGGATGCACTGCAGTCTAGAGGAATTATTGGGCTAGGTAGATGCAGCCTTTGTTGTGCTGCTTATGAATCAGTGGAACATTTGTTTGGGGACTATTTATTCATCACCAGTGTTTGGCGTGTGCTCATGAATTATATGCATATATCTTTCAATTGAGAGCCGATTGATCTTGAGGATAATCTTCTTAGATGGAAGGATATTTTCCCTTCACTTATGGACACACCCTTGGCCACTGTTTGGGATATTTTGCGTGCCTGAAATTTGGCTTTCTTTCAAGATATCAACTTGAGGGAATAATTGGTCCGTCTTAACATTTTGACTAGAATGGAGGATTTTGGCTGCGGATCCACTTCCATTACTACTAGAATTCAACTCAACCTCCTTAATGTGATAGGCTCTTGGTGACTGGTTTCTTTGATGGGGCAGAAAAAATGGTTGGTGCGGTGCAGGGATGGTTATTAAGCTAAACAAGAACCATCATTTTAATTTAAGGATAGTAGTGGGCATTGGGTCCAATACAAAGGAATAATTGGTGGCCTTGTGGGGTCTACTCTGGTTCACACACTATAAACAACTATAGATTGGACAAGTACTGGGGGACTCCAAAGTCATTGTGGATTGGGTCAACTTGAAGCATTAGATACATTCCCTGAACCTCTCCCATTGGATGATCAAAGTCAGAAGCATCATTGTCCCATGGGGTCTTCACTTGTTAACCAATATCCTATCACATTAGTTCATATTCTGGGTTTTAAAATTATCAAAAATTGAACCAATATATTGCAGGTATTGGGGGGGGTGAGGGGTTTAAGGTGGGGGTGGGTAGGGTGGTTTATAAGGATTGAGGTATAAAAAGGGGTGGGGAGGAGGTTTTAAGTATTGCGAGGGGGTTTCAACAAAAAGAGTTTGGGTCAATATCTCTGGAAATTAAGGGTATTCTTTAATAT
This sequence comes from Pseudotsuga menziesii, assembly GCA_001517045.1. Taxonomy (NCBI): domain Eukaryota; kingdom Viridiplantae; phylum Streptophyta; class Pinopsida; order Pinales; family Pinaceae; genus Pseudotsuga; species Pseudotsuga menziesii. The sequence continues at coordinate 110,449 of LPNX010829381.1, read as the reverse complement.
CGCACGATCGTACTTGCTATGTGAGAGGTTCACTAAGTGAAGTCCCTGTGCATTGTCCAGTTCCCGAAGACTGCCTTCAACCATATTTATAGAGAATATAATGGTGAAGCAGATGCTTTATTGAAGAAGGCCATTCATGATCAACTTTCATGCCTCAACTTTGAGGAATTACTTGATGGGATCGTGATGGATTCAAGTGCTTGAAGAGTCTAAATCTATTCTAAAATCAGTTGTTTAGACACTAAAAATTATGGATATAGTAGACAATCATATATGCTTTAAGGAGATGAAACACTTGAATAGTTTTTTTTTGTAAGAACCTTATCTGTATGGCTAAGATGATTGCCCATTAAACACGGTTTTGTATTTGGAAGAAATTATTATGATAATTGGTGAAGTATAAGGTACTAATATTTTTGTATAAAACTTACTAAAAAACCTTCCTCTATCAACTTTCGTATTTATGTAATAACTTTAATATAAAAATTGAATTTTTCCTTTATAATTTTATTTATTTATTTTATAAACATAACTTAAAGAAATTGGAAAACACTTACTTTCATATTTCAACTTTACACATCAATTCAACAAGCACAAAGGATAAAGAAATAGCCACCTTTTCCGAAAAGAATTTGAATTTAAAAAACAAATATAGTTATATCCAAACTATCATTTTATGTTTTTAAAATAATTAAAAGTAAGTTGATAACCTTTAATGGTTAAAGTTCAAGTTACCCCTTGAATCATTAAACGTTAAAAAAAATTAAAGAGTTTCTTTACATCCTTAATTATCAAGATTTTAAAGAATTTATTTGATCACGTAAGAGGTTATTAATTTTATTCAAAGTTTAAAAGGTTAGTTTAATCTGTAATGAATATTTGTTAGTTTTATTATTATTATTAGTAAGTGTTTAAAACTAATTCTTTCTTGTTTTTATCAATTAAAAAAAAACTTTATGGTTGTTAAAATAGCTTTTTATATATTACGTATTTTGCCAATTAATATAAGATCTTATATTTATCATTTTTAAATATCTGAAAGGGAAAAATGTATATAACACTCTATAACAATAATACTAACAAGAATATAAAGCTTAGTTATCATTGCAAGAGAAATATTATTGCCGATCAACTTTCTAAAAATGGGCTTAAAAATGGGCTTATCCTTTGGGGAAGGAAATTAGCAAAAAAGAGAATGTCACAGAGATTACATTATGGAGGATGATCATGGACCAAAGATATTTTGATTGATTTCAAAATCACATGTTTTCTTAAAAGATAAAATCTAGTATGGGTGGCTTTATGAAATATAGAATATTTTTAGTCTTATCTTATCATCAGTTTTCAGACTTTTTTTGGATGAAAGGATTTTTCTTTATAAAGTTGATAAGACTTTTACAATCTAGTAGTAATAATGATTTGAATATATAGCTTTATCTTTTGAAAGACATATTTTATGATGTATAAAATGACTTTTTACATGGAATAATATTAGCTTTTGAGACATTCCTAAGATGTATATAACAATCTTACATGTGGACAATTATATATTTTGAGAGGCTCAACAGGCTGTAAAAAATGTGATTTGTTTATATAAATAGATTATGTTTTTTTTTCCCTTGAAAAAAAAATATAAGATTGCATATGTAGTTTTAGTTAAATGAGCCAAATGATAACAAACATTATGTCAGAGAGATCACATTATGGAGGACGATCTTGGACCAAATATAGTTTGATTGATTTCATAGTCACATGGTTTCTTCAAAGATAAAATCTAATATGTGTGGCTTTATGAAATAGGGATTTTTTTGGTCTTATCTTACAACAACAGTTTTCAGAGATTTTCGGATGATAGGATTTCTCTTTATAAAGTTGATAGACTTTTACAGTCTAGTAGTAGTAATGATTTGAATATATAGCTTTATCTTTTGAAAGACATATTTTGTGATGTATACAACGACCCTGTACATGGGATAGTATTAGCTTTTGAGACATTAATGAGATGTATACAACAATCCTACATGTGGATAATTATATATTTTAAGAGGCCCAACAAACTATAAAAATATGATTTGTTTATATAAATAAATTATAATTTTTTGCCTTGAGTAAAAAAGAAGGATTGCATATAACAATTTTAGTTTAATGAGCCAAATGATACTAGACACAGATTCCATTTACATAAAAATATACTAGCATAACCACAAGTAAAGTGGCCAATGAATGTTGGTAGGCGCATCCATCCACTTAACTAAACATTAAACTAATTAATATAAACATAAAACAAATACTATTTAATTAAAAAAAACAAAACCATTATTGTTACCCATTTATTTAACCACCGCTTAATTGAAGCTTATTTAAATCTTAATCAAGATGCATTTAAGCATAACAATATAAAACAACCATGAAATGAATCCTGTTTGTACACTTGTTACACTCGAGTTAATCCTATTGATCCGCTCAAGGAAGCCCAAAATATGAGATAATATCTAAATGCCTATCGACATAATTATTTATTAACATAATTTAGAGTTAGTTATTTTTTTTAAAGCTATTTTTGCTAAGGAAAAAACCCGCTTCTTGTTATTCCATATATCTTTTACATTCAAACAACTCTCAGCATCCTCCAATCCAGGTTAAACAATCCATAAAATATATCTAGAAACTACTACCCCTTCATACAAAAAAAGACTTTTAGTATTGCCAAAAAAAAATCACCCATGGCATCATATGCAATATCCTTACTGACACATATAACTAGAGATTAATTGAAAGTGTAAAGACTCGACATTTACAATCATCCAAATACTTCTATCACATGTTAGAACATAGAGATAGTATCCTTTGAAACAAGGACATCTTCCTTGTATTCCTAAAAAAATAAAGATGCTTTAAATGACTCTATAGCTTTCTTGGAAAGTCCATGAGCTATTGAGTTCAATTTCCTCTATATAGGTTGAAAAGAGATATTTGAAACCTTTTTAGTATATAAAAAATAACAAATCCGTGAGATGTAGAACAGTTGGTGGCAGGGTATGGTTAAGACGCCCCCTAAGCAGAAAGGTCGCCGGTTCAAATCCCATGGATACCAAAAATCCAACCATGTTAAGGGTTGGTGCGATCCAGGCCGGGTGCGATCCCCGGGTGATTTTGATGGCTTAGATGCTCCTGATTCGTGGTAACTTAGCCAATGAAAAACTTGCTATTCAGAGGGGTTCTTCCACTTAGCCAACAAAAAAGTATATAAGAAATAATAAATAACACAAATTATATTTACATAAACATATATTATTTACTAACATAAATTACATAATTTAGAGTTAGTTAAATTTTTTAAATAAATAAACCCACGGAAAATATATCATTTTACTATTATTGAATCACATTAATTCATTTTTATTTCATTCTATTAAGTAGATATACTTCCTAACTAAATAATTAAGTATTTTATTAAAGTCATATTTATAATATATGATTTTTTTTTCAAAACTGAAAAAGCTATACTTTATATTAATAAGCATATGTCAATATGTTCAAATAAACAACATTCCTAATATGGCCTTGAAAAGGAAACACCGTATGATCTCATCATAATCCAAAGAAACGGTTTCCAAATGCAATCCAGAGAAAGCCAACATAGGAAGAATAATAGACCAGAGATTGCAATGAACTAGCAATAAAAGCTAGCTCATAATTTCAAAAAATAGTCCATATGTCTCAAAAAATATACTGCTACCATAAAAACATGTCTACTAGCTATTCTACTCGAATATAAAAACAACAACCAATAATAATAAGAAGCCTGAAAATATCGAGATCTATATCAATAAGATATTGGATATCAGATCTCCATCATCGCTAACTTGTCATAAAAAACAAAACATATCTCATCACACAGCCATTAGCAAAAAATAATCACCATAAGCCTGTAAAAAAGAAAGTGCTGACTAAAATGTGGATTGAAGCCAAGCTATGCATCAACTGTATGAGAGTAGAGTTGGAGTGTCAGATCTCAGATACATTGTCAACCCAAACAGAATCAGTAGATCCTGTGTGGTCCCTGGGATGTTACCTTGTGATTTTGTTACCCCGCGATTCTGAAAAACGCTGATAATGAATAATCCCTTCTGACATACCTAGAGCTTTCTTCGATAGTGCCTCGGCCTCAGAGTTAAACTCTCGATAAATATGCTCAAAGCTATTTTTTGAAAAAGAGCATCTAAGTGTTTTTATTATGATTAGCCAACTACTGAGCATATGTACTTGTATGTTTATTTCTCATTTATCTAGTCTATAACCATTCTTGAATCACTCAACACCCTCAATTCCTTCAATCCCAATTCGTTAGCACATTGGAGAAGTGTCCATAAGACCATAACCTCTGATTTAGTATTAGTACCCAGTCCACAATTTAATTCTATATAATAAAAGTCTGAATGATTCATCCATATCACTACCTCGACACCACTATAAGTAGCATCCTTTTGAGATTCCCTATCAAAAAATGACCTGCAACAATTTGTAGGAAAGGTAGGAAGGTTGTGAATAATTAGTTTCTTCGTATTAATGACACACTTTCTATCATCAAAAGATGCAAGGATATTTCTGCAAATATCCCATAAGGATGACACTTTTCCTTCAAACACTGTACCATTTATGGTTTTCCATAGTTCCCAACAAACCATCACAGTTAATGACGCGATGTCTTTGTTATTAACCAACATAGATCCATGTTAAATATGAGTCTATCAAGAACTGAGAGGGATCCAATTTCTTGAGGGGTAATTTTATTTTCATCTTAAACTCCAGATATTTGATCCCTCTCTTTCTTATAAGATCACATTTTAAGTTTACAATTTTTATTTTTATAAACGGACATGAATTTTTTAAATTACTATTCATTATTTTTTATTTTTTATTCAAACATGAATTTTTTATATTAATTTTCATAGTTTTATTTATTTATTTTATAAGTCGACATGAATTTTTTTAATTACTTTTATTTTTGGTAGTGTAACATTACGTTACCTTATATAAAAACATCTCCCCCATACTGGGATGTAGATTACCTCACTTCTCTCAGTGCAACTATCCAATTGTTCACACATTCCGCTAAAGACGCACCATTCCAACAATCAACAAAACTTATTTCAGTCTTTAAACTGTTCCAAACACTCATGGTGTAAGCACATTCCATGAATAAATGGTCAATTGATTCATTATCAAGCTCGGTCCGTTTAAGCCACGTCTCAATAAGTCATCCCAAGTCAGGATGTTGTTATTGAGTGACAACTAAAAAAATATTTTACACTTTAAAGGTACCTGCCACTTCCAGACCGAGATATGCCACGATCGAACAATTTCATGTTGATCATGCCACAATGCCTTAAGTTTAGTCGTTATGGTTCTCGTGCTTCTATTCCAGGTCCATGCTAGTGTATTGTTATCCCTAGATAACATTACATCCCTTCTTTTAAGCCATCTACAATAATTATCCCATTCAACACCATGTCTCTCTACCAATCTCAACTGCAAATGATTTATCCAAATAGTACCAGCATGTCCCTCTATCCCATGTGCAACAACTTGGTCCAGCGTGAAATGACCCTATCCATGAAGAAAATTTATCAGCTCTACAAATAAAGTATACTCATTCGATCCTCCCACTATAGGATCCAGTCCAACTTTAATAGATTCACCATTTCTAGGTAGCCATGCAAGCCAATTCCTCATAACCCGTAGAGCGTTTGTAATATCACACCAAATATTTGATGATCCTTTAGACTTACAATTAAGAGTTCTGATCCATTTCTCAATCTTGATCTTGTGAAAATATTTATCCATAATCACTCTGTTGCAAAGGTTGTCCATAAAGAGAACTCTCTAGATATTTTTATCCATTAATTCCAAAGCAAATTTATAGATGTTTTTTGTCCTCCATCCATCTAAAGTCTTTGGTATGGCAATTTTTTCCTATATGACCAGATGGTATTTTGATGTCCCACTAGTTCCAGACCAAAGAAAATTGAAAATTATGTGGTTTATTGCATTAAGGATTGATTTCAACACTTTGCACAAGGAAATCCAATAAACTGATAAATTTGTTAATATAGAGTTTAACAAAATTACTCTACCACCCATTGAAATCCATCTAAGACTCCAATGGCTAATACGAACCTCAAATATCTTGATCAAACAATACGAATCATCAACATAGTATCTATTTGGATTTAAGGTACCCCAGGTATTTTGTTCCATCTTCAATGGGTTGGAAAGCATATTGAAACAAATTATGCAATCGACCAATATCTTGATCTGTCACGCGTTGATGTAGAAGTAAATATTTTTTTTTTCACTAGCGAGCATGCCAGATGCTCTATTGAATGTGTCCACTATACCTTTATAATTGTTCCATTCGTTAAAATCACCTAGGTCGAAAATCATCACATCATCCACAAATAGGAGATAAGTGATTCTAATAATAATGTATTTACATATTCCTTTGATTCCTCCCATCTCCTTTTCATGTTCAATAAGTTTGCTCAGCGTAACACCTAGCATAATCAGAAAATTTCATCAACGTAGTTGAAGTGTGAAATAATTATTTTATTTTATTTTATTTATTTATTTACTATGAGATACCAATAATCTCTAAAATGTTTCTTCTAATTAAATACTTTATAAAAAGAGAAATCGTATGCTGATACATGAATGCATTTAAAAAATATCCAAATCTTAAAGAGGTTATGACTATAACTACAAGGTGAAGCCTATTTAGGATGGCGTTTTGCTTACTTAGCTTCGCTAATGCGCTACTTTTCATTGCAGGCGAGGATTCGGATCATCTAATAGATACTTCAAAAATGCAACTTCATATAAAGGTAATTCTGAAATGTTTTGTATTTACATTCGTGCTAACATGCTGCTATAATTGAAAGATCCTTTTGCATTTCTCTCCACTTTTTTCTCCGGTGGTTGGCTTAGGTAGGGTGGATGTTTTTCTTTCAGTGGTTACCCACTGAGATGGGAATATTGGGTTTGGGTATGCCTTCTTCTAGCCAAGGCGTTACAACCTAAGCCCTGAAATAAATAACTCGCACAAAATGCAGGAGCAGTCGAGGAAGTTTAACCTTCACATTCCGCCTAGTAAGTACTTTGTATGTTGGTTTTTCTTTGACACATTTACATTTACAGGGTTATATAACTTTTTGACTATGGTTTTACTTTTGTAGCTACATGTTTCCAAAATTCTCCCATTGAGGACCTGGATAATGCATAACCTATAGGTTATCTGGTAAGAAAAACCCTACCTAAGGTTGGCTTCACCTTTTTTTCGTGTGAACTTCTTGAATGTAGTTCGGGTTAATGATGAGTTTTTCGTTTTAACTGCAGACGGATTTAGAGGATTTTTTAGATCTAGCTTGGGGATTGCTGCTGCAAAGAAGATATGTCTAGAAGACAAAGCAAAAGAAAGGAGGAAATAATGAAGAAGCAGGGATAAATAAAGCGAAGAAGAAAGTGAGGGTCGGAGATGTCAACAGATCAATAGCAGCAGAGGCCCAGGCTTGGGAAAAGTTCATCAGCGACCAAATTGGTCTCTCTTTATAAAAAGTGCTATTAAATTTTAATTTTATGTAATGTATTGTACAACACTCACTAAAAGACAAAATTGTGAGAATGAACGGTTGGGGGGGAGCCCAAAGGTCACAGGGGGCAGCCCAAAGGTTTTGTTGTTTTGTATAAATATAGGAGAGTTAGATGTGATAAGGGACTTTTTCCTAGATAGATTTGTGAAAGTATGTTGTAAGAAGAACTATTTCCTTTTGCAATAAATAATTACAAGTTTCCTGTTGGAGAAAACTTGGTGGAATGTTTCAAATGATGTGCTATGGATCTGTTGAATGTGAACTATTTCGTTTTCAGCTTGTGTCCATTAACTGTGAGATCGTTCTAACTCTTTGAACCTATGTTCTTGTTATGAATGCACTCTAGTTTATTCTATGAAATTTCCATTGTGAGTAATAAAGGCTTTTCATAAACAATGAGCTATCTTGTTGTTCATATATCTATTAATGTTCATGTGTTTTGAAATAAGTAACAACTATCTGTGATTTTTCTTAATGCATGCGCAGAAACACATTACTCATTGATAAATGATAATCTTGCTCCCTAGGGATAGGTTAGATAGTTAGTTTTAGTTTCTTGCTGTGTGTGATTTAGATGCGAAGAGTTAAGACGAGAGGTAAGAACCTGTGCATCACATTGTGACCGCTCCTCGTATTCTTTATCAATCTGCATTCTTAGATAGGCACTTGCACATCATACTTAAACATAAAAAACTAAAAAATACACATGGTGGACCAGGCCGTAACCGGTAAAACCTTTATTTTATTACTTGACCTACGGTAGTCGGACTGTAAACTGGACGGATTCCCCATACCAAACAGTAACGGGCTAGTTGGGAACGTTTACTGGGGAGAATCCCTAACTGTTGTTACCTACGATTTTCCAGGACTCAAACAATTTTTGACGCTAGAAGGAGGGCAGCCAGTGCATGGTTGGCTGAGGAAACCCATTTCCTCGAAATTATTCCATCGGTAATAGTTTTGAGAGCAGTTTGTTTCCCAATCCAACTCCGGAAGAAAAGGGTAAAGAGCATCTGTATTCTGTCGATAATGAAGTAGTCAATGATCTGAGAATATTTACTAGGGCATATGTGAAGAAGATTGGAGGATTACCGATTATTCCTGTCTTACCCAGAAGAGAATATCAGAAGAAAGACCGCCCTATATTGGAAGACGTAGTGTTGGTTGAAGATTTTGAAGAACTGGTAGAAACAGCCTTACAGGAAGTTGTTCAACCTCTGAATCAGTTGGACCGAGATACACCTTACTATTCACTTGTACATACCCCTGTTCATTCACCACCTCACTCTCCACTTAAAATCATGGCAAATGGAAACGCAAATCAGCCACCCAACCCACCAAATCCACCACCTGCTTGGAAGGCTAGGTCACCTTTGAACTTGGCACCTCCTTTGCATGATTTGCCTCAGGCCTTTGAGAAAATGTTGCCTAAGTTTGACCCAAGTGAAAAGATTTTGGTAGATGATCATTTGCAAAGCTTTTACTTGGCTATAGAAGGTCTACGGGCTGGAGGACATGAAGATGTAGTCTACAGATTGTTTCCACATACCCTGAAAGGAGCAGCAGCTTCATGGTATTTTGCTTTGCCTGCAGTTTCAATCACAAACTGGGACACATTTGAAATAATATTTAGAAGTAAATATGCAGCCCAGAAAACTCATGCAGCTCTAATGAAAGGGTTATGCGCTTTAAAGAAAGAAAGAAAAGAAAAAGTGCATAATTTCACTCAAAGATTTGTTGCTTATATAAATAATTTTTCAGCAACTGATAAACCATCTGATAAAGTTCTGATTGAATACTATACTTCAGCTCTAGGGCCTGATTTGGCCAATGTTGCCAAGATCTCAGTCAAACCTACATTATCAGAAACTTATGAAGAAGCTGAGAGAGTAGAAGCTAAAAAAGAGAGCATAGAAGATTACCTTGAGCAGTCGAGAGAAAAAACTTTTGGTAAAAAAGCTTTATTAATGACTAAGCCTAAGGATGAGCAATCACATGTCTTTGAAGGAATGTTGAAAATGATGCAGAAGCTATCTAACAGAGTGATAGATTTGGAAAAAGAAAAGGAAGCTCAGAAATCTTATAAGCCTTACTATGAAAGGAGAGAAGATAACAATCAATCTAAACCTCCTCCATACAGTCCTGCATCAATGAATTTAATTGAGGTAGGTATGGATAATTTTTGCACCTTTCATCAGTAGCCTCATTCTGAAAAAAATTGCCCTCAATGGATCAATTCGATGACATTAGTAATGAATCAGCTATTGGACTCTAAACTAACGGAAACTGATAATGAGGAAGACAAAAATAACCAATCCATAGAAAAACAAGAAGAGGATGCTTTGTTTTTATGGGACTGTGTCTCACTTTTTGATACAGAAGAGGAAGGTTCACTGAAACAAGAAGAAACATCAGAAACAAATGTGACAACGAGAAGTCAAGGTTTGTTAAATAAAGACAATTCAATACTTCCGAAAATTAAGAGACTTTAAGAGAATGTAAAGAAAATTCAGAAGAACAACACAGATGATAAAATAACTGAATTTACCATTACCAGTCAAGATCTGAAACAAGTCAACATGCCTGTTAAGCCTATTGAATACAAAGTTGATAATGTCAAGGAAAATCTCAAAGCACCTAAGATGGGGTATGATATTGTGGAGGACATTAAAAGGGCTAAGGCAAATATTTCGTTATTTGAAATGTGTAATGTACCTCAACAGAAAGCAAGATTGTTAAAAGCACTTGAAGTACCAAACAAAGAGCTTCCCACTAACAACCAACCCGTAGAAGAAATTGTTGAAGCAAGTGTGGGAGGTAAGGCTAGGTTTAAAACCCCACCATTCCTTTTTACTTTTGAGATTTTAAACCATAATGTGCACAATTGTTTAGTAGACTCAGGGTTAGCAGTTAATGTTATGGCACTGTCAGTCTGCAAGAAGATCAATGGACAACCTAAACCAACTACCTGGCAGGTTACTCAGCTAGACAGGACCAATGTGAAAGTAGTCGGGGAAATGGAAGATGTTCTGATTCGCTTATCTGCAAATGAAAAGATATGTCAGTACATTGATATTGTAGTAGCAGACATACCTGATGTTTATGGACTTGTTTTAAATCAAGACTGGTCAGCAAGGCTAAATGGGTATTTCGCATTAGACTGGTCACATCTGTGGTTGCCTCATAAGGGAAGTCCAAATTAGATAAAAATATTAAGAGAGCCCCACATGAAGCACAATGTTACTCAATTGGAACAAAAAAATGAACCAGTGAATTTTGTATTGGGAAATTATCTAATTGAGCTAGAACCGGGAAACTACCAAGCGAAAGAAGCTAGCAGTACACCAGACACCCAACCCGATCTCCTTCGATTTTCATGGGCTGATGAGATTGATTGTAAAATAGTAGATTTAGTTTCAGAAGTAGTTTTTATTTCAAATTTCTTAGAACTAGATAATGGGTAGGCCTTTTTCAATTTGCAGTCAAGCCTAGCCCCTCAACTTACAAGTTGCCATATTTACAGGGATGGGCAGAGAACTGACCAGTTAGTGGTTTAGTTCTCAAACTTTATTTTTCTTGGTTTTTATTTCTTGATTATCTTGTACATAAATAAACTGGTTTGGGTGTTTATTTTTGATTTATTTTATTTCTGTTTGTTTTTAGTTAGATTTTGATTGATTTCAATAAAAGAAGCAAACTTTTGGTTGCATGGAGAACATCAGAATTCTAGATCCTTGATTATAAGACTGTGTATTATTGATTTATCTGAAATAATTCTTCTAGTTTAGTAGTTTTCCTAAATGGCTATGAACACATTGAAGTCCTACTTAATCCTTGTAAAATAACTTAGGATCAAAAGGTCTGGAATACTATTTCGAGGCTCCATCCATCTCACATTTAAAAATGTCTTAGGGGGTGACGACAAAAGACCCATGGAAAGGAAGCAGGGTAAACAGTATATTATATATAAATGATCCCATGCCAAGAATTGCAAGCCAAAAGGAAAATAAGAGTCAAAAATCTCCTAAGAAAGCAATATGTATCAAAACGAAGTACTGGACCATATGAGTACAAAATTGCCAAAGTTCTTCTTCGTCCGTGAGTTGAAAATTAAATACATCTCTCACACAAAAGGACACTATGGATAGAGGAGCCTGAATAAAAAATTTAGAAAGAAAGGCATCCAGGAGGACTCAAAAAGGACAAAAAATTCCAAAAGCACAAAAGTGCAAAATGGCATGGGAATGAGGAATAAATGAATATTTCTGTTTACCATATGTTACAATCCTGTGGTGTCCAAGCTGGGAGCTACCCGAAGATAGAGGTAAAAAATGAAACTCATATCCCTGGCCTTAAAAGAGTTATCTAGACTTTTAAATCTTGGTTCCCATTATTCCTAAATTGGACTATAATCAGTGATTAAAAGTACATACATTTGCCATTTGAGAAATACATACATCTAGAAGAAGTCAATATGTTGGTTTTATTGTCAAACAGTCTGTTACTTAAGGAAGAAATTGTCTAGAGATCTGGGTTCACCAGGTAGTCGCCAATTGTTGCAGCTGCAACTTTTTTCCCAAATTTTTGAAAAATTTTGGACCCTCCTTTTGATTTTATCTTGCCTGGATTTATTTGGTTTCCTCAACTCAGTTTTTTCCCTCTGCTACAAATTTGGATTTTCTTGAGTTTGAATTGAGGTCAATTGTTTCCTTCATTTTGGAAGTTGGATGATCTAAATCTGCCTTTGTCTAGCCAAAGCTTTTGATTATGGAGTTTGTTTATTTTTTAACATTTGCTCTGTCGATGATTTTGTTTTAGCACTATAGGAAGTCAGTTGAAGTTTGAGTCCAAACTTTAGTTATCTATGCCACCGCTGTTTCAGAGGTTAAACAAACTGATTTCATCGCTGCCTAGCCAAGAATATTTTGAACACTTTGAATTTTCGATGGTTGGTTTTATCGCTATCGGAGGGCAATTGAAGTTTTAATCGGAGCTTTAGTTATCTATGCAGCCGTCGTTTTGGAGGACAAATAGAGAACGGGTTGATGGACAATTCTTACTTTCGCCGATGCTTGGTTTTATTGGTTCAAACCTTTTGCTTTGTGATGGTATATTTTTGTTTTCGCTGTTGGAATTCTTTTGAACAGTGAATCAGGGCCATATTTCTCTATGCAGCTGCCGTTGCGGAAGCCAACTAATGAACGTCCCGATGGAAAGTCATTTTTTTGCCGATGGGTTTTTATCTTCTTTGTTTATTTTTCAGAAAAAAACTTTTATTTTTTACTTTCAGCATTTTTGTTTTATCACAGGGGGTAGCCCAAAGGTTTTGCTGTTTTGTATAAATATGGGAGAGTTAGATGTAATAAGGGACTTTTTCCCAGTTAGATTTGTGAAAGTATGTTGTAAGAAGAACTATTTCCTTTTGCAATAAAGAATTACAAGTTTCTTGTTGGAGAAAGCTTGGTGGAATGTTTCAAATGCTGTGCTATGAATCTGTTGAATGTGAACTATTTCATTTTCAGCTTGTGTCCATTATCTGTGAGATTGTTCTAACTCTTTGAACCTATATTCTTGTTATGAATGCACTCTAGTTCATTCTATGAAATTTCCACTGTGAGTAATGAATGCTTTTCATAAACAATGAACTATCTTGTTGTTCATATATCTATTAATGTTCATGTGTTTTGAAATAAGTAACAACTATCTATGATTTTTCTTAATGCATGCGCATAAACACATTACTCATTGATAAATGATAATCTTGCTCCCTAGGGATAGGTTAGATAGTTAGTTTTAGTTTCTTGTTGTGTGTGATTTAGATGCGAGAGAGTTAAGACGAGAGGTAAGAACCTGCGCATCACATTGTGACCGCTCCTCGTATTCTCTATCAATCTGCATTCTTAGATAGGCACTTGCACATCATACTTAAACATAAAAAACTAAAAAATACACACGGTGGACCGGGCCGTAACCGGTAAAACCTTTATTTTGTTACTTGACCTACGGTAGCCATACTGTAAAACGGACGGATTCCCCATACCAAACAGTAACGGGATAGTTGGGAACGTTTACTGGGGAGAATCCCTAACTGTTGTTACCTGCGATTTTCCAGGCCTCAACACCAGGGTTAATCAGACAATATCTACTCTATATTTCATAACCCCAATAAATGCTTTGAAACTCAAAATTTCAGTGAGCAACTTGTTAAGTCATGAATTTGTTTTCATTAGTCTTATATTTTGTTTGTGTTTTGAAGCTTGCTTATTTGTCTACTTCTAGCAAATTTTGGTTTAGAGTGCAATTTTGGGTTTATGCCATTAGGTTTCCATCATTTTTGTTTTTTCTTATGTTCTGAAGGGTTCTATAGGATATATGTTGATTAAAGGTTTCATGAATAACACTAAGATCAAGGTTTATCACATAAACCTAATTTAAAGTTAAATTAGGGGTCAAATAGCACAAAATTTGATTTTTAAACTTTCTTGTAGCGCAAGGGTTAAAATTTTGTACTAGCGGGCTATAAGAAAATCGCGGGTGCAAAATTTGTTAGTTTTTACTCCAAATTCTATAATGATTTCACTCCTGGGATGACTAATCACATGTGTAGGTAGGTTTGATACGTGTTTCATCAAGATAATCATGTAAACAGGTGTTGGCTATGACGGGAGGGAGATCGTGGCAGTCAGAACTAAAGGCATGGCAAATCATGACAAACAGTGGAATGAGGTGAGATTGACGGGAAAGAGGTTCTCGAGTTAAGCATTATGAAGCTGGTGGAGAAGTGGAATGAAGACACATTGCTAAAAATCGGGAATTGGCAGTTGAAGAAGGAATTTAGGGTTTCTCAGCGCGACAGTTGGAAGTAAGCTGAAGACTTGAAGACACCTGGAGGGTTCAATTCAACATTCAGATAGTCCAAGAATCAAGCTTTAACACCTGCAGCAAGCTGGGAGTAAGGTATTCCGCGTGACCTTGGTCATGGCCTGTTAAATTGGGGGTTTTTTCTATTAAGCCTTATAATGTTAAATTGTTAAAAGAAAACATAAACTCATGTATTCAACAAACTCCCAGTGGTGAGAGATTAATCCAAAAGGTCTAAATGAACATCTTTGATGTTAGTAAAGTTCAGCAGTAGCTCTGTTTGACCTAATTATCCAAGCTCAATACAAAACATTCCCTGCATTGATAATAGAACCGACTGTTAAAAAATCGAGGAAAAACAGCCAGGGAGAATTCAAAGGAGAACTGACTGTCAAAACTATGAAAAATTGTGGAAAATAGGCTGTTAAGTCACTAACAGGTTCTGAAAATCACACAGAAGCATCATCAAGCCTGGGGAAAGCAGATGAAGAAGAATGGGAAGACCAACAGGGCTGAACCCACTGAGCTGAATTAGATAGACAAATTTCCAGGATGTGCTGAACTTTTTGAGAATGCTGGATAGTTGAATTTTTTTAAAAGGATTGATGGATATAATACTGAAGTTTCTCACAAATTTTCTCAATGTTATAACAAAGATATAATATCATTTGATACTCTGAAGTTCAAATTAACTGTAGATTTGGTGGTTGAAGCAACAGGGGTCATGAATGAAGGAGAGCTTTGGTTCAAAAAGGTGCCATTTACCTTCAATGCCCAAAGGTATCTATTGCCTGGCATTGTTCCATATTGGAGCAAGGGAGTCAAATTTCCAGGATGTGCTGAACTTTTTGAGAATGCTGGATAGTTGAATTTTTTTAAAAGGATTGATGGATATAATACTGAAGTTTCTCACAAATTTGCTCAATGTTATAACAAAGATATAATATCATTTGATACTTTGAAGTTCAAATTAACTGTAGATTTGGTGGTTGAAGCAACAGGGGTCATGAATGAAGGAGAGCTTTGGTTCAAAAAGGTGCCATTTACCTTCAATGCCCAAAGGTATCTATTTCCTGGAATTGTTCCATATTGGAGCAAGGGAGTGCTCATACATAATTTCAGAGCTGAATGGGTAGAGCCTATCAAGGTTCTACAAAGCTACATTACATGTGAAGGGTGGTATGCTTTTGTCTTCAAGTATCATTTCAGGTTTCTTCAACACCTTAGTGGTGAATCAAGGATAAATCTCCCTTTCTTCTTGCTAAAGAGCTTGCAGAAAATGTCCAGCAGGATCAAAGAACATCATGACCACACTGCACAGTCCATCTTTCACCATGGATTGATCAAGCTTATTATCAGCAGTGCTCTGCAGAAAGAAGGAAATACTTGGGATTACTTTCTGTTTTGGTCTGGATTCCAAAATAACTAGGAAGGATAGCCTACCAAAAAGTAGGTTGATAAGGGACAAACCCTAATTAGAAAATTAAGACAAAAGGTGAAGGCTGAAGATGATAAATGTGTCAAGTTAGAGGAAGTGGCAGAACCTTCAAAAGGAGATTATGAATCTCAACAACCTCTAGTTGACAATGAGAACAAAAATTTGCTTTTTATTCACAAGGAAACCCAACCCATTCAAAATGAAGCACTAGCAGAAGCACTTATTGATGAAAAAATTGTTTCTACAAAGAAGGTTTCAGTAGAGGAAGAAAATACTAAGGTCCAACAACAAAGCCCAATCACCATCTTGTCTGAAGATGAAGCATATTTGTTGGAAGGGGATGAGTTGACTGTCAGTGCTAAGACTAGGGTCGGCACACAAAAGGAGTTCTACAGTCAGGAGGATAAGACAGTAGTACCAAAGAGAAAGAAAATTAAAGTTAAAGAATTTGCCTCTATTATGCATCAAGGAAAAAGTTTAAATATGGTAGGAGAGTTTGCTCCAGGATGGAGACCCAAAACTAGACCCAAAAACAAATTGAGGCTAAACATGAAGAAGTTATTGAATCCTAAGTTGAAAACAGAAGGAATAACTATGATTGACACTTCTTCCTCAGATGAAAAGTTCGAGTCTAGAAAGGGTGACAGCAAAGGAAAAAAACCATTAAAGACAAAAGAAGAATCTAGCCTCACCGAGACAAAATTGTCTGTTGTGTTTTTGGAAATACGAGGTAAACTTTTGAAGGAACAACAAAAAGATGAAACAAAGATTTCTTATTCAGAAAACAAGCTGTTAATGGATGAAAATGCTCCCGCTGAAACAGATAATCAAGAAAATCCAAGTGTTCATGATACTTCCACAGAGCTGCTGCCTGAGGATGAGGAAATCTTCAGAAAGCTGAACATCCCATGGCTGCCTAGTGAGCTACAAAGTACAACAGGAAGCAAGGCATTTGACTCAGAGAAGGAAAATTTGGAAAGAGCCATCAAGCAGTATAAACATCAAATAGAGTATATGCAAGAAACAAATGATGGTTTGATTACAGCTAATAAAAGACTCAGGGAAGACCTAGAAGAGGTGAATGATCACTACCAAGAACTCATTGTAGTCTCCAAAGAGGCATTAAAAAGGAAAAGAAGTACATATTTGCAGTTTGCAGGATTAAAACAGACTATCAGAAATCTACAGCAACATAATAAGGAGCTTACAAGAAGAATGACAAAGATGGAAGCTGAGCAGCAGAAAGCTAGGAGAAAGGCCCAAGCCTTAGAGGGGATAGATCTGTTAGCAGAAGCTGCTAAAGACCTATGAGCATTGTTAGCAAAAACAATTACCTTTTATTTTTGAAGAGTACTTTATTTTTGTAATTATTATTTTGATAATACCCTATCGATGAGTAGGCTAAAAGAACAGTTAGGGTTTAGACTCTAACTGAATTTTGAAAAAACAGTATTTAGGAAGGTCACAAAGAGAACAAAGGGTTCGACTTTTGGATGGCTAGGGGAGGTATCTTGACTTATTGATAAGCTAAGTACTTGAATCTCATGTGTATTTGATGAATTGATTATGAAATATATGCTCCATATTACCCTTCAGTCTGTTCTTTGGCTTCATTTTTAGCTTGTTTAGCTACACAATTGATAATTTCATTGCTGGTTTATATTTTTTATGCTTGTAGTGCTTGTCAGTTGTGAATGAACTTCAATGTTATGCTATGTTGGATACCTGGTTATTATGTTATGCATCTCAGTTCTTCTTTACTTGTGATTTAGTTCCTATTTGGGTTATGAATGTAATCGCTCTTGTCACCAAACCTCACAACCAGAAAATCCTTTCAAAAGAAACCTAAAAACCTAGTTTTGTTTGATTGAATATTTGAGATTGTGTTGGCTTGTTTCTTTGTAGTCTGGAAACAATTTCTGGCACAAACACAACTCTTATTAGATACTTTTATTTTACTTCCACTATAGTAGAGTTGTAGGCTCAGGCTAGAGTTTATTTACAATTTGATCAAAAGTATTTCGTGGGTTAATAAAATACATAGTCCTTGTTTGACAGATAGTGATCTGGTTTGTATGCCCGACCTTTGGAGTTGTGTGCAATGGTTTGTCTTGCCTACCGGCCCACTCCATGATGGAGTTATACCAAAACAACCATGCCAAAAATTTACATGGGAACAACTTCCTACCCCTGAGCTCTGGAGTCCTTACCCTAAGAAACACTATTGATCTTGGCCAAGGTACTAGATTTGTGAACTATAGTTATTCACAACTACGATTCCTGAACTGGATACAGATAGGAAATATTCTTCCCTCTACGACTGTTATTAATGAGCCAATTCCTTTTGGTGACCTCTGTCGCAGTCTTTTGTTTAATCAATTAGAAATTTCTTGCCTAGCACCCAAGTTCTCACACACAAAGTTCTTCTTTCCCCAACATACTAAACAACGTCCTGCCTCCCGCATATGCCTCCTTTTATCTTTACTTTGCCTATGCCTTTCACTAGCAACCAATTCCTCTTGGAATTTTCACAGCTATCAAAATCCTTGATTTTTAGGGAGTGTCTAGTGCCATTAATGCATTCTCGACACTTTTTTCGACTTCCCTGGGTTAACACTTTCTTGTCCGCCACTCTTGTATGCACAATTTCCTCATTTAGCATGGTTTTCCTCCATTATTCCCAAATTTATTAAATCCAAATTGTTTATTACATCCATCCAACAAAGGACAATTGGCATATTTCAAATCTAGCCCGTTTATTTAATTAAACAAATTAAATCATAAGAAAACATAATGTCATTTTCTTGGGGATGTTACATCCTCTCCCCCTTATTATTAACACTGTCCTTAGTGTTTTTATTCTTCTTCCATTGGTTATGGTAATAATTATGGATATTTTCCTTGCATTTCATCCTCTGATTCCCATGTTGCCTCCTCGAGGCTAAAGTGCTTCCATTGCACATTTACTCTAGTGATGACTCGGTTCTGAAGTGTTGTTTCTTTCCTGTCCAAAATGTGTATAGGTTCCACCTGAAACTTGCCTTCTGGTTCCACCTGCACCACATTCCAATAAATGATGTGAGTGGAATCATGAATATATTTTTTTAATAAAGAAATGTGAAAAACATTATGAATTTTTAGATATGCTGGAAGCGCAAGTTTGTATGCCACTGGTTCAATTCTTTCCAAGATTTCAAAAGGCACGCAAAACCGCAGTGCCAATTTATCACAACTTCCCAATTTAAGTGATATCTTCTTCGGGTTAACCCAAAGATATACGTGGTCTTCGACAGTAAACTCTCTATGCTGTCTTTTCAAGTCAACATAACTTTTTTGACGATCTTGCACCACTTGTAAATTTTTCTGCACCTTACGAACAATTTGTTCCATGTCGTGCAGTAGTTCTGGTCCTACCATAAGATGATCTACAAGGCTATCTGAGCTAACTGTGTTAGTGCATTTACTCCCATATAAGATCTTGAACGAGCTCATTTTTTTATGAAGCTTGATATGCAATGTTGTATGCGAACTCTACAAGGTGCAAATAATCTTACCACTTAGTGGGTTTCTCCATGACGTACATTATTAGCATGTCTTCAATGATTTGATTGGTGTGCTCTGTCTGCCCATCCATTTGTGGGTGATAACTAGTGCTTGAAATTTATTTTGGTTTATAATCCCGCAAACAAGGATTTCCAAAAAATTGACGTGAATTTAACATCCCGGTCGGATATCACCATATTTAGTACTCCCTGTAGTAAAAATATTTCCTTCGAGAATATCTCTGCAATATTTACAACTTTGTAAGGTGATTTTACAGGAATAAAATGTTCATATTTGCTTAGCTTATCTACTACGACCGCGATAAAGTCGTGCTGTTTTTTGTATTTTTGGAAAACCTGTGATGAAATCCAAAGATATAACCTCCCATTTCCAATCAAGAATTGGTAAAGGTTGTAACAAACCTGCTGGGTGTTGGTGTTCAGCCTTCAGCTATTGACATTCCAAGCATTTTGATAGATAATTAACCAAATCCATTTTTAAACTAGGCCAAAAAATTTGTTTTCTTAGAGCTGTTATCACTTTTTATAACCAGGATGGCCTGCATAAGGTGGTTTATGCATCTCATTTAAAATAAACAGCTTTATTTCTGTGAAATTAGGCATGTACAATATGTTTTTAAACCATATTAGGCATTCCTGGTCTACTTTGAATTTCGCTCCATTTAAATTTGCTTCATCTTTTATTAATTTATTTCGTAAGTTCACGTATTCAATATCGTGTACACTTGCTGTTTTTATTCTTCTTCTTAGATCGCTTTCTGGTTGACTAATAGTTATTTCATAAATTTCATGAGTTCTTCAACTAAGTGCATCAACCACCTTGTTTTACTTACCCTTAATGTGTTTTACTTCGAAATCGAATTCACTCAAGAAGGCCATCCATCTTACTTGTTGGGCATTACGTCCGGGTTGTGTGAATAAAATCTTAACGCAAGTGTTATCCGTTAATAATAAAATCCTTTTCTCCAACAGATAGTGACACCACATTTTTAAAGTATGAACTGCTGATGCTAATTCCAAGTCATGAACTACGTAATTCCGTTCATGTTCTTTTAACTTACGGGATTCGTAGAACACTACGTGCCCCTCTTGAGATAACACTCCTCCTAACCCTTCTTTACTAGCATCCTTACAAATGGTATAATCTTTATAAGGGTCAACTACCTTAAGTATTGGTGCCGTTGTTAATATTTTTTTCAATTTTTCAAAGCTTTCTTGGCAGTTTAAAGACCATACAAACTTCACTCCTTTCTTTTGTAGCGAAGTAATAAGATAGGCTATTTTAAAAAAGCCTTAGATAAATCTTGGGTAATAACCAGTGAGTCCCATGAAGGAACGTGTGTCTGCTACAACCTTAGGAATCAACCATTCTGAGATAGCTTTTATCTTCTGCGGGTATACCGCAATTCCTTTTTCAGAGATAACGTGACCTAAATATTATATTTATTTTTTAAAGAATTCACACTTCTCAAATTTAGCATAAAGCTGACTACCTCTTAAGGTTTGCAACACAATTCTTAAATGTTTTTGGTGTTCTTCTTCCGATTTGGAGTAGATTAAGATATCATCGATAAAGATTAACAATAATTGGTCCAGATATTTATTGAAGATATTATTCATTAAACACATGAATGTAGTATGGGCATTGGTTAATCTGAATGGAATTAATACAAATTTGTAGTGTCCGTAACGGGTTCTAAAAGTTCTTTTGTTAATATCTTTTTCTTTGATTATGATATGATGGTAACCAGACCACAAATATAGTTTTGAGAAGATATTAGCTCCACTTACCTAATCGAACAAATCATTTATCCAAGGTAGTGGATATTTATTTTTAATAGTTACTTTGTTCAATTGCATATAGTATATACAGTGTCGTAAAGTTCCATCCTTTTTCTTAACAAATAGGACTAGTGCCCCCCAGGGTGACACACTGGGTTTGATATATCCCTTATCTAACATCTCTTGAATCTAAATTTTTAATTCAGATAGTTCTGATATGCTCATCTAATAAGGTATATTAGATTCAGGTGTCGATCTAGGTATAAGTTCAATGGAAAAATCTATTTCTCGTTGAGGGGGAAGTTCTGACATTTCCTCTAGAAATACATCTGAAAATTCATTCAAAATAGGATGGTCCTCTAGGCTGGTTTTACTTTCATTGTTGAGTAGGTCTGTGACCCAAATTGTATAAAGTTTGCAACCCTTCCTCATTCATCCTTTTAGCTGCATTGCAGAAATTTGCCTCACAAAGACCGGTTTGGACATACCCTATATGGTCCTAACAATTTTATCTTCAGCCATGTACGTGAACGTCTTGTCAAAAAAATTTAACACAACTTTATGTTTTTTCTATTAAATTGAGCACATATATCTGTGGACAAACACACAACTCACAAGATAGATCACACAATTTACTCAGCAATTGAACAATGAAACAGTGCGAAAATGGCTTGCAACTGTGAATGCTTTCATTAATCAAAAAGTAATTAGATGATAAATTACAATGTGATACAATGGATAAATAACCACATGCAATTCGAATCCACATGAGGTAATTCGAATTGATTAGACTCTACTTGATTGTAGGTAACTAAGACCTTGTCTAAATCATTATTGGAGGACTCAATAGTTAACTGACCTTGTCTCAACCATTATCGGAGTTCATCGAAGTTCTAAAACACAACTCAAGTGTCTAATTCAGTGTTAATTGAGGCTAACTGACCGTGGTAGGTGAGAAATGCGCTTCTCCTGCATGCAACCATGCAAACCTAGCAGTAACTGAATGTAGAGGAATAGAACTGAATGTAACTGACTCCTAACTTAGCTTGACTAGTCACCAACTCAACTCAACTGAGCTTGGTTGGTGTCGGCACTCCTAGTGGCTCCTAAATTGTAGGGATTGGTCTAGGAGGATCCTAAAATGGTGCATGTAAGTGAAATCAGTGGCAGTAGGCCTCAATTAGTGTTCTCCACACTTTAGTAACTGAAACATGTGCCCCAATTAGGCCAAGTGGACCCAATGGTGCTAGTGACTAAAAATAGACTGGATGGACTCCCGATATAGACATGACTCCTGATTTAGACATATGACCAAATTGGATAAGGGAGGATTAATAATCCTAGCACCCCCCCTGAATGCTAACTTGGAAAATCTGTGGGCCCTGGTAACTGAGACCATAGGTCACCCATTACATCAAGTAAAATAAAGTATATGCTTAATACAAGGAGTTGGGGAAAAAACCACATGGGAAAAAAGCCCCCCCTCTATCTAAGCAGGTAGAATTAGGATTCAAGTTTGAAAAACTTTAAAATATGTTGCTGCAATCTTTATCTCTGTGAGGTAGCGAAGCAACATGCATGGTGTGTTGTGCACAGGTTTTTTGGGGCCTGGCATGTAGACTTCTCTTTCTTCTCCAAAAATGATGATGGAAGGAAGGAGGAATGTAACCTTTGTCTCTTGCTGGATGAAGAGGTGTATGATCATATCTATTATTCTGAATGTAGTGAGACTGAGCCCTTTCCATGTAGCATCTTACAGGGATTCTATTGCATCTATCTAAAGGAGGTGAGATTGGATGGCATAGCGCAAGGGTCTTTCATTTCTGAGTATCAGGTGGGTTTCCAGTCATCTTCCTAGCTTCCCGTTTGGAAGTAGGGACTGAATCTAGATTTGAATCACCCTGAATCTCAATCTCATAAACTATGAAATATGGATCTACAATACTAGTAGAAGCTGCAAAAGAAGTAGATGAAATGATTTTACCTTCCCTTGCAAGTGGTTGCTGAGAGTGCACTGGTTCTGAAGGAGGCATGAAATCTGAGAACTCATATGATTTTGAGGCATGATTTGCAACACCCTTCACTATCATGTTCCCAATAGAGATATTTTTGATCTCTATTGAGTCAGGACCAAATATCACTCACTTTGGAGAGCCAGTATGGGTCATCTGGTAGACAGATAACATGTTTGAAGCTAGGGAGGGAACAAATAGCACATCTTTGAATCTTCCATGTTCAAGCTTGATACAACCCTTCCCTTTTGTTTGGAATTTACTATTATTTCCCATCTGAATACTGGGACCATCAAAGGACTGAAAATAAGAGAATGATTCTCTAGATGCAGCCATATGATTGGAAGCTCCATAATCAATGAGGAAGACATGTGCTGATGAGTAGCTAGCCTTCAGTGCATGGCCTTTCCTTTGGTATTCTTCATCTTCTTCTTCAGAGTCATCCTTCCTTGCACTAGCAAGTGCATAAATGTTATGTTTCTTCAAAAGAAGAGCCATTTCATCAAGTTGTATTCTCATACAGGAGCTTTCTAAATGAAAGCCCCTTCCACAATAAGAGCAAAGGACCTTTCCTTTGCCATTCTTCTTGCTTCTCTTTGAACATGAAGGCTCATTTGACTGTTCTTTCTTCACAAGGGACTTATCTCTTTGCTTCAATTTATCATTCGCTCCCTTAGGTCCTCCTGCAACCAGTGCTTGATCTCTGGAAGATCGAATGATCCCATTTGGATCAACTTGTCATGCTCATAAGTGAGAGATGCAATGAAAGAATCAAGAGTGGGATCTTCCAATTTGGAGTATTGATCCTCACTAATTGAAAAGTTGACACAAATATTGAGTAGTCTGCACCGAGTTTTGAGAAAATGGCAAGAATGAGCTGATAATCCTCCTTCTCCACCTTGCATTGCTTCAACTAGTATATCAGGTTCTTGAATTTTGTGAAAAATTCATTCAGTGTTTCGAAGTTGGATGGATTAAGAGAGATTAGTTCATTTTCTAGTTGATGGAACCTCATCTCATCCTGCTTATCAAATAAGGAAGCAAGCTTGTCCCAAATCTCCTTGGGAGTCTTCAATCCTTGGATGTGGAATCGAAGATCTCGAGAGTCTTAGGAGAATAAGTATCCATGAGCTTCATCAACCCTGTTCAAGTACTTTTCTTTTTCATGATTTAGAATTGGCACTGCCTTTGTTTCTTCTGTGAGTCTGAAGAGCTTCTTGGTGTGGAGAAGTACCTCCATGTATTCCTTCCACTGGTGATAGTTGAAGGGAGTGAGAGGCTCTACTGAATGAGCCATTTTGAATGCAATAAGGAGGACTAAGCTACTGTAGCAAATGTTGTGAGAAGATTTGATAACCTGTCACACAATCAAACATACAAAATAAGGTTGACAGTCTGCACTTTTGGAATTTCCTTCACACCTAACATAGTTGATCAAGCAATCTTGATCAACAATTTCCTAACTTGGGATATTAAGTGGTAAATTCTCTGCTTTTGGTGCAGTACTGGAAGGAGAATTTTTTTTCAAAAAAAAGGATCTAGCTGGAGATCTGAGGAGGAGAGGTGCCTTGTCCATCGAGGCTTTGATACCATATTAAATTGAGCACATAGATTGTGGACAAACACACAACTCATAATATAGATCACACAATTTACTCAGCAATTGAAGAATGAAACAATGCAAAAATGGCTCGCAACTGTGAATGCTTTCATTAATAAAAAAAGTAATTAGATAATAATTACAATGAAGTTCAATGGATAAAAAGCCACAATAAATTCAAATCCACATGAGGAAATTCGAATTGATTTGACTCTACTTGATTGTAGGTAACTAAGACCTTGTCTAAATCATCATCGGAGGACTCAATGGTTAACCGACCTTGTCTAAATCATCACTGGAGTTCATCGAAGTTCTAAAACACAACTCAAGTGTCTAATTCAGTGTTGACTAAGGATAATTGACTGAGGTAGGTGAGAAATGTGCCTCTCCTGCATGCAGGCATGCAAACCTAGCACTAACTGAATGTAGAGGACTAGAGCTGAATGTAACTGACTCCTAACTTAGCTTGACTACTCACCAACTCAACTCAACTGACCTTGGTTGGTATCAACACTCCCAATGGCTCCTAAATTGTAGGGATTGGTATGGGAGGCTCCTAAACTGATGCATGCAAGTGCAATCAGTGGCCGTATGCCTCAATTAGTGTTCCCCACACTTTAGTAACTGAAACATGTGCCCAAATTAGGCCAAGTGGACCCAATGGTGCTAGTGACTAAAAATAGACTGGATGGACTCCCGATTTAGACATGAATCATGATTTAGACATATGACCAAATTGGACAAGGGGGGATTAGTAATCCTAACATTTTCATCCAGTCCATGCTAGCTATCATATCATAAGATCCTAACGGAAAAACATTAAGGTTGATCCTAGTCTTATAATCTTGTAGTGTAAATTTACAATCAACAATGTAATTGGTTACCTTTCGTTTAACCCCTAATGCTTTACCTTGATTAGTCTACAAATTTCCATCATCTTGGGAGAGATATAACTCAAAGTATCCCCTAGATCAATTAATACCGAAAGTTTTTGGTTATAAACTGTACCTTCAATTTGTACAATTGCAGATTGGTGATCTGCTTGTTGGTCCTCCAGGGCCGCATTTATTTGGTGTATGCTTCTTCCCATCTCTCCTATAGTAGAAGCTTATTGAAGGTTATGAATAACCATATTTGCTTCATTGAAGCATGGGAAATTGCGTTGTAAATGAGGTTCCCCACACTCCCAACACCTCAGTGGTTCCTTAGGGGTTCCAATGGAGCCTTTTGGTTCAAAGTTGACATGTTTATTACCTTTCTGCATCAGCTGCTCATTTATGTTATAATGATTACCCTGCTGATTCTATGGCATGTTTTTGAAAGGCGGTGGCTTAAATTCCTTTTTCCGCTAGTTGAATTTTTCTTGCTTCTTATCCTTCCATGCTTTAGGCGTATTGTTCCTTTACTTATACTACTTAAAGCACGACCTTTCCTTTCTTAGAACTTCGTCTAAGGTTTTTGGATTGTCGAATTCGATGTGGTCTTTGTTAGACTATGATAAGCAACTTAGGAACCGTTGGAATTTCACTTTCACCTCTTTAATGTAAGGCACAAACCGTAGCCAATCTAAAATCTTATTAATGAAGTCCTCCATGGTCATTTGTGTGAGCCTTAATTCATATAAATCCTTTGTTTTCCTTTCATAATAGCTTTCTGATAGGTAATGTTTCTTAAAGAGCTTCTTGAATTCTGACCATTCCAGGCTCTTTTATTTTAACCCTTTGAAAATTTTCAGATCTTGCCACCATATGCTGGCCTTTCCTTTCAGATTTTAGACTGCCATCCACACTTTCATGTTCCTGGAATAGTTGTAGATTTGAAAATAATTTTTAATATCTAGCAACCAAGCTTATTCTTCTTCTCTGGATTTTGTTTCACTGTCGAAGTTGGTTGGATTGATTTTTTTGAATTCCCCTTCCAAATGGTCAATTTTTCTTTTCCCAGCGAAATTTACTTGGTTTTCAGATCTTTGAGTATCATTGGAGGAACTACCCTTCTTTTCAACATTTTTAGTCATTCCCCAATCATCCTTTACCCCTGTTCTTTGATCCCTTCCATTGTTTCTTTCATGTAGACTTTGTAGTAGTATCTGATTGATTTCCTGTTGCTTCTTCCGTGTTTTTTTCACTTGTTCGTTATCTTCCTTAAAACTCAGTATTTCAATATTTAAATGTCTCATAGTATCAAGTACTTGGATGGCTTCGGAATGACCTTCTTCTGGTTGCGGTGTATGATGTGCGTGATCATTCTCTTCTGGGTGGCCATCATTCTCATTGTGTGAAGCCATCGTTCAGTCCCGGTTAATTAGTACATACGTACAGAGAAAATGAAACATTTTATTTCTTAGAATAACATTTAGTGTGTACAAGAAAAACTTGGTGTTTTCCATAGGAAACAGTGTTGAAACCTGTTGCTCTGATCCCATATGTAACACCTACCATAATCAGAAAATTTCATCAACGTAGTTGAAGTGTGAAATAAGTTTTATTTTATTTTATTTTATTTATTTTCTATGAGATATCGATAAATTCTAAAATGATCCTTCTAACTAAATACTTTATCAAAAAGAGGAATCATACGCTGCTACATAAATGCATCTCAAAAATATCCAAATCTTAAAGAGGTTCTGACTATAACTACAAGGTGAACTCTGTCGAGGATGGTGTTTTGCTTACTTAGCTTCGTTAATGCACTACTTCTTTTCATTGCAGGTGAGGATTCAGATCTTCTAAGAGATACTTCAAAAACACAACTTCATCTAAAGGTAATTCTAAAATGTTTTGTATTTACCATTCATACTAACATACTACTATAATTGAAAGATCCTTTTGCAAATTCTGTCACCAAAAACTTGTTTGGGATCCTACTAATTGCTTATGATGTCATGTAGATACTAAAGGTTTATTACCTATAGACCATACAAGGGTTCTAAGAAATTTTTTACCGAACTCCTCCTACGTGACCATCAGTCAACTCATGGATCTTTTTTCTAAAGACAAGAAAATACACCGCGGTTATTTTCCTAAGTTCGAGGCATGGTTCTAGTTCGAGATAGCTTGGCTAACACATACCATTTGTATCCACTACCAGTTTAAACATGCTAGCATGTAGTGTTGTGCAAGTGGCTTCTAATTAAAAGGTATCCAGCCCAATGGTTGTACTTCATACAATTCACAATTAATAATCTATACCAACGACCTCCCATTTTGACAGGTTTAATGAATACACCTTAGGACAACATCGCGATGCATTAGGGTTTGGTTTCATTTCTATCCACTTGTTTCTCCGGTGGTCGGCTCTGGTAGGGTGGATGTTTTTATTTCCAGTGGTTACCCTCTGAGATGGAAGCTTGGGTATGGGTACACCTTCTGCTATCCAAGGCCTTACAGCCTAATCCTTGAAATAAATAAATCGCACAAACTACAGGAGCAATCGAGGAAGTTTACCCTTTGCATTTCCTCCTGGTAAGTACTATGTCTTTTGGTTTTTATTTGATACATTTACATTTATAGGGTTATATAAAGTTCTGGCTACGGTTTTCCTTTTGTAGCTACAGGGGCCCAAACTTCGCCCACCGAGGACCTGGATAATGCATAACCTACAGGTTATCTGGTAAGCAAAACCCCACCCAAGGTTGGCTTCACCTTTGTTTTCGTGTGAACTTCTTGGGAGCTTTGCCAATAATACACCTTGCATTTTCATAACATGGGAAAGGAGGTGAGTAGAAGCCTCTTGGAAGTTGTAAGGTACGACTGAGCCGTCAGGTCTATGGTGATATAATGTATTAACTCTTAACTCTTGGATTGTTAAAAAAAACAACTGCGGTTTGGCATACTATAATGCACCTCAACTTAAAGGTGTCGTTATGACGTTTTCTTACTAGAACACTTTTGAAGGCTGTACACAAATGGGTTCTGTCCAATTTATTTGGGATTTACAATTCCTGTTTAAATGAAGTTTTGGCTTGTATCCTCCCTTACTTAAATAGAGTTTTGGCTTGTATCTTTATTTACAGTTTCCTCCTTAAAAAATCTTGAAATTTGGTTGAAGCTAGCAAACAATTGTTTACAGGTTCTCTGTGGAAGATATTTGAATACTCTGGAAATTAGCATAACAATTAATTTGTATTGTGTTTGTACCGCTCGATATACTTATATATATTTTCACAAGCTAAAAAGGAATGGAACTTGATTCAGTAACCTATAACCCCTTCTTAAATTATGTGTGGTTAACCGATATTCATACTAGTGTTAATTTGAAAGGTTTTAAACTGTAGAACCGGAATGGTAAAAACTAATCTATGAGTTACTAGGGTTTAGCTATAGATTTTCTTATTTGTTGAAAAGGATTATCCAGGGTTAATCCGACAAGATATACTCAGTCTTTCATAATCCCAATAAATTCTTTGTGACTCGGTGAGAAACTCTTATACGATACTTTTATTTTACTTCCACTAGAGCAAAGTTGTAGGCCCAGGCTAGAGTTTATTTATAGTTTGATTAAAAGTATTTTGTGGGTTAATAAAAGACAGAGTCCTTATTTGAAGGCCAATGATCTGGTTTGTATGCCCAAACTTTGGATTTTGTGTGTAATGGTGTTCCCTGCCTCCTGGCCCACTCCACGATGGAGTTATATCCAAACAACCATGCCAAAAATGTACATGGGAACGATTACCTACCCCTGAGCTTTGGAATCCGTACCCTAAGAAACACTATTGATCTTGACCAA
Source organism: Pseudotsuga menziesii (assembly GCA_001517045.1). Lineage (NCBI taxonomy): Eukaryota > Viridiplantae > Streptophyta > Pinopsida > Pinales > Pinaceae > Pseudotsuga > Pseudotsuga menziesii. The sequence continues at coordinate 80,816 of LPNX010829381.1, read as the reverse complement.
ACTAACTAGATTTGTGAACTATAGTTATTCACATCTACAATTCCCTGGATATTGATAGGAAATAATCTTCCCGACTGTTATTAATGAGCCTATTCCCTTTGGTAACCTCTAAACCCGTGGTCGCCTGGCTACCCACGGTTGTTCTTACAGAGTTTAAAACCTTTGACTAGGAAACTAAGGTAAACTCTTTCTGGAGGTAAATATATGTGAGAGCAGATATGGAAATCCAACTATCATCAAAACCCTAAACCGCTAGTGATAGTAAGGAAAAAATAGTGACTAGAAATTTCCTTCTCTAAAGGAGAATGTTCCTGATGTAACATATTTACTCAAATACTAAACCAAATCAAATTCCTTCAGTTATAATGAAGTAATATGTTTTTTTTTGTAAGTTAGTGAAGAACCTTGTATTGCCGAAAAAAGAAAATAATGTTACAATCATGTTTTCGCTACCTGCCAAAAGGTCAAGTGAGGTGAAGAGGAGTGGCTAACTGCCTGAAGAAGAACACAAAACACTCAACTGAAAGCACAACTAACACTAAATCCAAATATAGAATAGGATCATAGCAAAGGGTAGCTGAAAGAGAAGCAATGAATTGGAAATTACAAAGGAGAAGAACCCAAACCTGAATATGCTGATTCTCAGGTCTTTCCTTTTTTCCCTAGTTTTTTCTTGACTTGTATCCATCCCCCTGAAGCTGGGGAAACTAAGGCCAGTTGCATCGCATCAATGGACCCATGGTGGAGCTCTTTGTCTTAGTATGAAGAGGAAGATTCATGGAATATTTTATGCCCTTGAGGGGGGTTGCTTTTCGTGCCTTCATCTTATAGAAGAGGCATGTGCACCTCGGGTGGAGGTGGAGTGGTTCTCTGTTCCTGTTCAGCTGAGAGCGTGTCTTCATCAAGATGGTCAGCTTGAGATTTATTGTCTTCATAAAGCTAGTTGTCATGAGTATTTGCTACATGAGGTTTCCAATGTTTGGATCTGTGTTCCTTCATTGTTCGTTGCTAATGGGTGTTTTTTTGCGGGCATGCATGAAGAAGGTGGCCCACTTGTTGACATATCTTGCACCCGAAGGCTGTGTTTTCATAGTCCAAGGCTTGACTCCAGATGGAGTTTCCTAGCTTTAGGTTGATGATGTAGGGGAGCCCAGAACTAATATCAATGGTAATGCAAATGCAAGCAAAGGTGAAAAGACCCTGAGGTGTTGAGCGAATGTCATCAGAGGATAAGAAGCAACCTAGTGCGTTTCCTATCCCTTCGAAGACCGATTGAGTTCAGAAGTTGATTGGTAAGTTTGGAAGACGTACCTACATGGGCACATTCGTCACTACCATGGTTGAAGGGTCAACCGAAGGGAACCAGGGGGTTATGAAAATCCCAGCAGACCCCTAAAACTAGGGCCTTTTGCTCGTAACCGACATAAGGTCTTCTCGAGAAGAGAAAGACACTAAAAAAAACCTTTAGAGTAGAGTAATACCTTAGAGTCCTTGGGACAGTTTGAATTGATCCATTCGAGGAGATCTTTTGTTTTTGGCCACAGTCCATTGAATTTGCAGATTAGGGTCTCTTCCTTATGCAAGAGAAGGTTTTGGATGACTTCTAGCTACTTGATCTCCAAAGTGGGAACCTCCTCGGATTTATCTACTATGTAGATCGAGGAGAGGATTTGATCGGATGTTGAGATGTAGAGAGCCCCTCACGTGTTGCCTCCTTGAAGGACTTAAGCCAAGAAGCAGAGGATCTGTTATTTCCTCCTCAAAGACTGACCACCATGGAGATGCATGCATCTTTAGATATCCCAAGGATTTGGAGTTTCCGGTGGTTGAAGATTTTTCGTCCTGCATAGATAAGCCCCTGCAGTCCTGAAGGGGTACCATCTGCCTGTTGAATCAAGGAGTTCAGTTGCAAAACAGAGCATTGTGGGTTCACTTACAAACATAGAGAGACCCCCTTCAGATATCTAACGAAAACCAAAAAGGAATTGCCTGTTGAGTTCTTATCCTCGTACCTCCCACTGTAAATAGACTCTCTGCCGATGCTGCTGCCTCGCGTGAAATCACTGCCCTGGAACAAGGAGCTCTGTATCCTGCAGTGGAAAGACAAATTGTTATTGTGCAGGTGCAAGCATGAGCCACCTGTGCCTCTCTTTCCCAAGCACACTGCGCGAGGGTGCTCGGTCGATTTCGACACCATATCCGCATGGAAATCCGTCACAGTCCGGCCGGCTGGGACATTTTCGATCTGCATGATCAAGGAAAACCTTAGGGTTTGGCTTTGGCACTGACACTTCATCTTCCTCCAATATCCCAATCAATCTTGCCCTCCTGCACCCCAATTAATGTTCTATGAGTTCTACGCTAATGAAGTAATATGTTACAGTACTTGTCAGTAAGATTTGCTCAATATGGTAGGAGAAATTCATAATAGATTTATCAATCAATTGAGCATCCATAATGCATGAGATAAGAATATTCGCTAGTTTTTCTGAATATAAGCGACTAGAATACTTCATCCAGCTTGTATTAATAACATAATATAATTAATCATTTCTTATATAGCTACAGGAAGGGGTAGAAATTCTATTAGTCCATTTATACTAATATAAAGTGCTTTCCATATTACAAAATGACCAGTTATTTCATTTATTCTAAATGCACGGGATGAGGGTCTTCGGCTAATATAATAAAAACTCTTGAGAATACAAATAACAATACCGATCATCCAAGTTACAAATTTATGAAGCTATAACATTGTGCAAACTATAACATAACTAAACATTGTTAGGAACCTGGTTAAATTTGAAGTAACCCAGAATTAGGTAGGAACATCCACACTCCACCCAACCGTAGATTAAGAGCAGCTCTTCCTTCTGCTCTAATTACCCTCGAGCCAAATCGTGCATACCGAGAGTGGAAGATAGTTAATATTTGTCATAGTCTTTCGTTTACTTAATCAAAAATTTATTGCCTAAAACCTAAGTGCTCATAAGCAAGTTCTTGTTTCCCCAGGATATTAAGCAGCGTCATGCCTCCTGCATTTGCCTCCTTTTATATTTACTTTTCCTAGGCCTTTCACTAGAAGCCAATCCCTCTTGGAATTTTCACAGCTATCAAAATCCCTGATTTTTAGGGAGTGTCTAGTGCCATTAATGCACTCTTGACACTTGTTTCGACTTCCTAGAGGTTAACTCTTTCCTGTCCTCCACTCTTGTATGCACAATTTCCTCATTTAACATGGCTATCGTCAATTATTCCCAATTTATTAAATCCAAATTGTTTATTAAATTCGTCCAATAAAGGACAATTGACAGATTTCAAATCTATCATGTTTATTTAATTAAACAAATTAAATTATAAGAAAACATAACGTCGTTTTCTTGGGGATGTTACACTCAACCCTTCAATAATGAGGAGAAACAATGGAGGTGATAAGGGACACCCTTGTCTAATTCCCTAGATCGTTTGATAGAATTATTGGGAAATCCATTTATAACAACATGATATGAAGTAGTCTTAACACAGGCCATGATCCAGTTTGTTGATGCAAGATCTAAAGCTATTTGTAGTAATATCAACCTGAGGAAACCCCAATCCACACGATCATATGCTTTTACCAAGTCTAACTTTAATACAAGGGCTTGTTGCTTCTTAGTTTTTGTGCTGTGAAATACCTCCTGCGCAACCCCAACTACATTTTTTGAATTTGTTTATCATCTAGAAACCCAAATTGTTCGCTGGATATGAATCTGGATAATGTCGGTTTGATCATTTTTGCAATTATTTTAGATATGATCTTGTACACTAAGTTACACAATGAGATTGGTCTAAAATCATTGAAAGTAATAGGTTTCCTTACCTTACAAATCAAGGCAATGTAAGCAGAGTTCAACCCCTCATAAATGACGTTATCTGATGTTTTGGACTCTTCATAAACTTCCCTCAGGTATGACTTCTATATTATGGGAATTTACCTATTTTAACGTTCTTCTTTAATATAAAATATATAGAAAAGGGAAAGGTATAAATCCCTTTAAATAGAAAATATGAATAATCTTGATTTGATAACTAAGATTGAATCTTCAAACATTCTTTTTTAATATAAAATATATAGGTAGAAAGAGGAAGGTTTTAAATCTCTTTAAACAAAAAATATGTATCATCATGATTTAATAACAAAGATTGAATCTTCAACTTGTGTAGGTGCTCAATGTGAATCACTCTTTATTTAAAGTAAAAATTTTAAAATTAATGATAAAAAACAAGTAACTATAACCAAAATATTCATTACTCAAATATGTTGTTCTATAAGTTTCTATTTTAATTTTAGAAAAAATCTCTGCCACAATAATTAAATTATTTTAATTGATGTACATTAATTTTACAAATATTTAATATTATTTTTAAAAATAAAATTTTATATATTTATATCTTTCCATCCCCTTTCCTTCTCTATTTTTAAGTATTCTACCTTACAAATTCAGTAATGGAATCCTTGCCACCGTTTTTTCAAATGTCTTTGATTCATAAATTTATTTTATTCTAGGATTATAGTTCATTACAATACATTAAATTTCTTTAATATAATTCCAATTCACTAATGGAATCGTTGCCACGCTTCTTTCAAATGTCTTTCATTGCGTTCTACTTCATTAAAATACATTAAATCTCTTTAATAAAATGAATTAGAATTTTAAGGCCCCAAGGTCTTCTCTTTCATTTTTATATGATGGTTGGATTTCTAAAATACAGTTATTTTTAAGATAAAATTAGTTTTCTATATTTTTTATTTTTATTTTTTGCAATTAAAAGACAATTTATATTTATATTTAGTTTTTTTCTATAAAAAGAAGAGACAAAAAATATAAAGAAGATGGTGGAGGAGATAATAGATAAGAATGGTAGTTGGGCATATTTTGATGGTGCATCTCAGGGAAAACCAACTACAAATGAAGAATGTGGTATTTTATACTTATATGACGCTTAGTGAATTAAATTTGTTGTATGGATTGGAGAAAGTACAGATAATATAACATAGTTACTAGCATTAAATATCATTATATTTGGGGACTCCAAAATCATCATTGAATGGATGCGACAGAGAAGACCACTTAGACCCATATATGAAGAGATTGACAAGCTGATTGCACAGATTCAGGAAATCACTTATGAACATATATTTAGAGAAAGAAACCAGTTGGCAGATCAACTGTTAAAGAATGGACTTCAAATTGGTATGGGCACTTGACATTGATGGGAAACGGAAAATGAGACACTCATAGAACATGATCCAAGACGACATCTAGGGTAATGACAAATGAACATGATTGCTTCAACACACTGCATAGTTGATTTTATTTAGCTCATAAATGTTAACTTTTGTTTTTGTTTTTTTAATATTTGACAACATTTTACACTTGTAGTTTGATGGATAGGTATATGATCTCTAATGTAAACAAAATCTATAGAATGACAGATCAATTAAGTTGGGCATGAACATATGTAAGATCTATAACCAGAACTTGAAAGGATGTAAGGCTTGTTGGCTCATAAACAATATGTTTTTTTATAATATAAGAAATTCTGAATTTTTTTCGAGAAAAAAATGAATTAGATTTTTTTTTTTTTTGTTCTTGATATAGTTTTCATTATTTTTTTTCACTTTAGTAGTATGATATGAAATATTATTTTTCTTAACAATTTGTACTCGCTAAAAAATTAATATTATTTGTGGCAATTAATTTTAAATGGAGAGAATAACACTCATTCTCTTAATTATTTCGATCAAATTAAATTAATACAACAAACATATGTGTGTACATCATCTTTAAGCACATATACATAGTTTTTAATGAAGAGACGGATTCCTTATCTAAGGAATCGATTGGCGATATGGTCATATACATCCCTTTTTTCTGAATTTGTAGAAGGTGTTATGGTTGATGATGGTTTTTGTGCATGCTTTAAAAAAGCATGTGTTTAGTTTGGTATGCCAACTTGATTTTCATCGAGGGATTGGATAGTTTTTTAGTTGTTTTTTGCAGTGGGATGTATTTTGGTGGTAGGATATTAGTGTCAGAAGAATGTTAAAAGGACAATCTATTATGTTATTATTATTTTGTAAGATTCTGCTTAATTTTGGTGGAGTGTAGGTAGCTTTCAATGAAAAGATGGGGAGATAGTATGATTCTTATGTAATTTTGATTTTATTATGAATAGAAAATTACATTTTTTTTTAAGAAAGAAATCATTTTTACTTATTAAGCAAATTATTTATGAGGTTCTAATGTTTTTATTACTCTTTCATTTATTTTTACATAAATTAATAACTCATTAATTTTACATATTGTTAACTTTTTTAATAAGAATTTGTCATGTGTTTTTCAAAAATCTAAAATAATAGAACCAACGAATCATGAATACATTTTCAATAATTATAAAAAGTTTAAAAAAGATACTATAAAACAAAAATATTATTAAAAAACTAATATAAATCTTAAATTGCTTATAATTAAATAAAAAACAATTTAATAAATTTTTTAGGTTATATTCATAATTATAATTGTAATTAAAATTAAAATTAATTATATATATATATATATATATATATATATATATATGAGTTAGAGCAATTGTTAATCAGTTATTGAGATGAGTAGTTATAAATTAAAGGTTACAAGTTCAATTTCACATTAAATACATATTTACTTAAAAAAAAAAAAAATCCAAAAAGACATTTTACCTAATTAGATTATACACAATATCAAATAAATTTGATACATAAAGCTATAATAATATGGATAAAAGTTAATTGTATATTTATTAAATTTAAAATTGATGCATAAAACTATAATAAACATGGATAAGAAATAGTTGTGTGTTTATTGAATTTAATGTAAATATATTTATTTAACTAAGTTTTGTAAAGTTTTTTAAGTAATTTATTTTGAGTTTTCTAATTATAATTTCATTTTTATTTATTTCTCATCATCGTCATAACAAACTTATTTAATCATATATTAAATAAGAATCCACTTTATGAAAAATATATCACCTGATTTGAAATAATTTATAAAGAAAAGAAAACATTAAACACTTAAAAAATGATATATAAGAATTAGTTCATACTAACATTTTTAACCAAAAAATGATGGGTAGATAGATTCTAATCCTTGTGTAATGCTTCACAACTACATCATTTTTTTTAATAAGTAAATACTTTTATATTGATGATGATGATTAACGTTCATTGAGACCAATTTTAGTTTATAAAACCTTAAGTGTACATAAAATAATATACTTCAAATTGTTACAATACATTCTACATAAAAATAGTTTCTAAACTAGTGCCATGCTATAAGAGCAATGCTGCCTATTTTCCCTTATGTTGTGCTATTTGTCCCTTTACCACATATATATAATGACTGTTTGCTTTATAGAGGGTACCTGCTATTCCCTAGATTTCATCTGATCTGATCTAGTTCTTGAGAAGTGCTGTCAAAAAAGATCCAATTGGAAATTTTATCTCTTTCTACTTCCCCAATCTTCTATGGCATAGAGGGGAATGTTTTCCTTTGGGAAAGTATCTGCGAAAAAAAATGAAATGTTTATTATTATGAGCCCTCAAACAAGTTTCTATTCCTTGCTAGCCATATCTTTCCCGTAATTTGCTTATGGTACCATCAAAGTAGCAATTCCATAGCAAGTTAGGAGGGGCTTCTACCTCAATAAGAGGGATATGAGAAACATTAGAATCATTGGGAACTTCCACATAACTACTACTACTATTTAGCAGGGGAAAGAGATTGAATTAGCTAGTTGGTCAACTTTGAATTGCTCCTTTCTCCAAAGTGTTAGAAATGGAACACATCGGGTTGACTTTAGTTAAATGCTTGTGATATTATTGTGCTCCCTGACCATTATAATGATATGTCTGTTGACAATATTATCATTAAATAATATGAAACATTAAACATTAAAATTATTATTCAAGGGTACCTCCTATTCCCCAGATTTGATCTGATTTGATCTAGTTCTTGAGAAGTGCTGTCGAAAAAGCTCCACTTGGAAGTTTTATCTCTTTCTACATCCCCAATATTCTATGGCACAAACAGGAATGTTTTCCTTTGGGAAAGTATCTGCGAAAAAAAATTGAAATGCTTATTATTATGAGCCCTCGGACAAGTTTCTATTCCTTGCTAGCCATATCCTGCCCACAATTTGTTTATGGTACCATTAAAGTAGAAGTTCCATAGCAAGTTAGGAGGGGCTTCTACCTCAATAAGAGGGCTATGAGCAACATTAGAATCATTGGGAACTTCTGCATAACTAATATTACTATTATAATCAATTTACTAGGGGAAAGAGATTGAATTAGCTAGTTGGTCAGCTATGAATTGCTCCTTTCTCCAAAGTGTTAGAAATGGCACGTGCATCGAGTCGACTTTAGTTAAATGCTTGTGATATTAGGGTGCTCCCTGAACATTATAATTATATGTATGTTGACAATATTATCATTAAATAATATGAAACATTAAACATTAAAATTTTTATTCAAGGGTACCTTCTATTACCTAGATTTAATCTGATCTGATCTAATCCTTGAAAAGCGTTGTCGAAAAAGCTCCAATTGGAAATTTTATCTCTTTCTACATCCCAATATTCTATGACATAGAGAGAAATGTTTTCATTTGAAAAAGTATCTGCGAAAAAAATTGGAATGTCTATTATTACAAGCCCCCAAACAAGTTTCTATTCCTTGCTAGCCATATCCTCCAAAGTGTTAGAAATGGCACACATAGGGTCGACTTTAGTTAAATGCTTATGATATTAATGTGCTCCCTTAACATTATAATTATATGTATGTGGAGAATATTATCATTAAATAATATGAAACATTAAAATTATTATTCAAAATCACATGCAGACATGTGTGTATCCATATGTTAATAGATAGTGTTATATGTTATGTTTTTATAAGTAATATTCAAAATCACATGTAGACATGTATGTCATGCATATTTTTTTTAATAGATAACGCAATATAATATTTTTTAATATTTTTAAATTAAATATTTATAATGGTTAAAGGATAAATACACATTTAAATATGGGAGTGGTTTAATTTAATTTTAATTGTTTTTAAAAAAAAAATTCAAGAAAATCAAAGGATGTTTTTTCATATTTATAATAATATTTGTAATATAAGGTTTTTATTTAAATTCAAAGAACGACATTCTTATTCTAGTTGTAAGCAAGTCGTATTAAGTGGGTGTTGATAGTTTGTGATAAGTAGGTTGCAAAGTTGGATGTTGTTGGGTTATGAGGTGGTTCATTGGGTGGAACACAATAATGAAGTACACCATGTTTGAACAACTTAGTGGAAGAATCCAGTGGTTGCAATGTTAGGCATCCTATAGCTCATAAAGTGAAGACAAATGCCTTGAACAAGAGGATACTTTATGTTGCAAGAACTCAAAGTTCATGGAAGAAGTGGAGTGGTTCTAACGAGTTGCAATTTATAAAAGCCCATCTAGGAAAGCGTCCATATATTGGGTTGTGGTTTACTTTTGATGGAACACCGCAAAGTGCTATGGTTTAATGGCTAAGTGAAATATTTTAATTATTTGATATGCTTATGAGATAGTGTTTGGACATTGCCTCCTTTATTAGACTGAGTTGTATAACTTATAACATTCACTCGACTTTTGAGTTAATTCCTATCAAAGAAAGTGTAATCTAGGTGAAAATAGTTCAAGATGACCAAGTCATTGCACTATTGCTTTCTAGTGTTACAAGTCCAAGGATGATAAATCAATTTTTTTAGACTTGGTGTACACTAGTGCATCTCATCTAGGTAGATTAGAATTGAGCAGCTACTAGCATAAAATTATCTAAATACCCAACAATATTAATACCAACCAATTAAACTAACCCATTGAACAAAAGTTTATTTTAATTATGGAATATTTTTTTATTATCAAATTAAGTCTACATATTCCTTTATGAAATTTTATTATTTTAAATAACTTTTATATTCATTTAACAAACATAAAATTAAACTTTTTGACACACAAATATAGATAACCTTTTCGCTAGTTAGTTAAGTGAAGCAAACTTAATGGTTCACTTCATGAAATCGTCATTTATGACCATAAAATCCCATAATATCCAATAATTAAATGACTTATTATTGTTATGAATATTATATATGTGGTTGATGCTACGAGATACAAATGACATGTTATTACACATTGGGATGATACGTCATGTACTTGGAAAAAATAAGCAACTTATCATTATTATAATATGATTATATAATATTGATACAAGGCATAAAGTTACTTATATAGTATTACATTATTATTAATACACCCTAAGCATATTACAAATCTTCCCCTTAAAATAATTTATCTTCAGAGTACGAGTAAGGAACGTAAACTCATTATAATAAAACAAATTTATCAAATGCTTCTGGTCACTTATTATCTTCTTGTTATTCCAAGTCCTACCAAGTTAAAGCGATAAAATGATTTCTTTTATTGGGGAAAGTAAATCTCACTTGCCATTTTTAATTTATTAGACATTTTATTCTTCCACTATGTAGTAATATTATTATTATTATTAATTTAGATTTATTTTTAAAGTTATGATTTAGTAAACATTAAATTAATTTTTGAAATCTCTTTATTTATCAAAAAGAGAAGGTTTTTTTAGTCATTTTATTCCTCCACTATGAAGTGGATTCATATTAAAGTTAAGCAATTTTTTATTATTATTAATAATTTAGATTTATTTTTAAAGTTATGATTTAGTAAACACTAAATTAATTTATGAAATCTCTCTATATATGATAAGGATCCTTCGATGTGATGATTTCATTGTTTATGTTTTATATTTATATTAGTATTAAATGAGAACTTAAGATTTGAAATAAGGGTTTAATATAAAGATTTAATGGGGATTTATCTTGATATATTTGTAAATACATTAAGAATTAAAAAAGAGGAGAAACATGGGTAAGGTTTTCATCCATTTATGTTTTCATTGGTCACGAGATAATTTAGTATAATCCCTATGGTGCAACTACACATTTGACCGCTATTTGAAAGTGACCATATGGCTCTAAGAAAATCCCTAATGGGAATTGAACGTTTCCCAATGGTGAAAACTCCTTACTCCTCACCATTGGAAACAACTCTTTGGGATAAATTTGAAGGACATGGGAATATGTGCATGAGTCACTAGATAATTTAATTTTAAAATTTGAATGATATGGGGGTGGACTTTGGTCCACTTATGTGTGTACATGTCACGATATCTTTTAATATAATTTCTTTAGGTGCAATCGCACATTCGACCACTACCTCAAAGTGGCCCCATGATTTTAAGAAAAATCCCCATGTGAATTGAACCTTGTCCATTGAAAAAAAACTCCTCACTCCTCACCAATGGTTTAACTCCTATGTACATGAAGCATGTGTGTGTGTCTCTATGTGTGAACATGTTCTCTATCTAATCTCATAATTTTGTTGTTATGTTTTTCTTCCACAATTTGAATTATGTGAGTGCAATAGAAGAAAGACTTTGTAAACCTTTCAAAACTTTTTCTGGCAAGAAATTAAGATATATTTTCCAATATGCTACCTAAGGTCATTAAAAGGATATGGGGGTGGTCTTTGATCCGCTTACATGTGTACATGCCACAAGATCATTTAAATATGAAAACCACACATTGAAGCATTACCTTAAATAAAACTCCTCACTCCTACTAATAGATCCAAACACAGACACACACACACACACACACACTTTCCATAGCAAAAAAACTGTAACTTTATTAATATGAACAAATTTACATTCTTTAAATTCTACAAAAGGGTGACATAACCAATGATAAAAAAATGTAATTGGGATTGTAACCAATTGCAAAACTTAGTTTTAATATTTTGAGGATTAGAAAATCCTTCTCACTACTTATAAATTTATGTTTTATACTTGATCTTAGATCTCACAGTATAATCAATTAATAACCATGAGATACCAAGATACATATTTTTAATTGCAGGCGACATAGCTAATGTCAAAATTCATTTTGAAGTAACAATATCGCTTCCACTTGCATTAAGATCCACGATAGAATCCAAAATGAACATAAACCTCCATCTTACATAATGAATAAAAACCATGAAGGTAAACGTTTGTTCATGGAAAAGAGGATAGAAATATTCATAAATTTGACCCTCTAATTATTCTAAAGTAAGCCAAATGCCCACAGATATGGTTATTCCCATCTTTGACAAACCATCGGTAATATAATTTTTCTCTCTATAAATGAGACAAAATGTAATAGTATTAAAAAAAAATAGTTAACCTCTTGACCTCCTCCAGTAAGGGTTGTAATCTAAAATTGGATCATGTATGTTCACTCTTGAGACATATGATTAGCAATAACGAGTCACCAAACACCTAAATCCTATTAATACCCTTATCACCTGCCATAGTTAAAAATAATTTTAGAGCCATAAGTTCCATGAAGATATTTGTGCATGTACCTATCCCAACTCTAAACTTTAGGAAATGTTCTCCATTAAGATACAAGACACCCCCATGACCACATGTTTGAGGCTCACCTTGAGCAACACCATTCAAAAATTTCGAAGGATAATCGATATCTACAACCTCAACAACCACTTGCCTAATAGTAACATGTTTTTTGTTTGAGGTATTTTTTTAAAAGCTTAGACTTTGATATGCACCTACATTAAATGATATATCTTATCATCAATTAGCCTAAAATTCCTAACCAACTAAGTACCCCATTAAATTATCAAAAGTAGTTCTCTATAAAGCTTCACCAAATAATACACCAACTCCTTAAATTATTCTCTACTAAATAACCATTCCAAACATCCGTTAAAATTGTGAGAAAATTAATTTCATTCCAAAACACCACATTATATGGACACTCCATCCCTAAATTATAGTTTTTTTCCTCATTGCATTTACATAGAGAGAACATGTCTCATCCATATCTATTCCTTGCTTGAAGAACATCCCATGTGTTAGGATTATATAATCCTCTTTTGTCCATATATAGTCTATTTGATCATCTCACCTAACTTAGGAGTCATTTGGGTGAGTTTGGTTCCACCATGATATTGGTGTCACCGGTGCCACTAGTGCCAATACCTACATTTTACGAGCCACTCTGAGTGCCACCAACAGCCTCCATTAGTTGGTTGTGATAGGTATGCAGTTATGCTGAGTCAACCTTCAGTTACAATCAGTTAGATCACTCTCAGTTAGTCTAGCGCCGGTTTTGCATGGCTGCATGGGGAAGTGGCACATTTTTCTAACTACCTCATCAATTTATTTGGTTTAACTGATTGTAAGAGTGATTTAGACATAAGGAGTTAGACTAGTAGCTCCCATGCAGTGATTTAGACACACTAAGTTAGCCAGTCAGTTAGGTTTAGTTAGTAGATTCGAATCTTATCCACATGACTCGAATTATCCTTATTGTAACACCATTGTATTACTGTTGAATGAATGAAGATTAATGTTGTAATTAATTGATTGATTCTTATCAGATTTGTCTCAAATTTGTCTTGTTCAGTGTACATTGTTCTTGATATTCCACTGCACAATTATACTCCACAATTGCTCTCATTTTCCTGTAGATCAATGGTTCAATAATTTAACATGGTATCCGAGCCTTGTTTAGGCTAGCAACAATTCTTGTCCGATCTCCATTGTGCACCAGAAGCAGCTGAGTTTCCACATAAATCCTGCAATCTTTGCCTTGCTAACTCTGGATTCATCCAAAGAAGTCTCTGCAGGTGTGACAGACTCTAAGAAAGTGCACATGTCAAGGTGGAAAGGCTTTACTGACATATGATTGTGAATTGAATTGGTTTTGTAGTGTTGCAGGTATCTACATAGCTTCTTAAGGAATTGACTGTTCAACATACAAAAATATGGATTCTTCATCTCTCATAACCCCAATCCTTACACCCTTCAACTATGTTCATTGGAGGGAAGATATGCATATATCCTTGCGCAATATTGGACTGTTTAGGATGACAATGGGAAGAGAAACTGAGCCCTAGTAGCATGTTGATAAGAACAATTTTTTGAATCAACTTGATGAGGCCTTAGGCTTCATGTGCACTCATATCTCCTGGGATCTTTTGTTCCACCTTGAGGTACTAAGGACTCTGAAGAAATATTGGGAAAATCTTGAATCTTTGTTTGGAAAACAAGATGAGCTTCAAGGGAACATATTGGAGAATGAGTTCATTACATTACAACCCAACAATTTAAAATATATTCAACAATTCTTCACATAATACAAGTCACTAGTACTGCAATGCAAACAATGTGGATTAGAGAGAAAATATGAGCAGCTTGTGTTGTCGGTACTGATCAAGATTGGCTGTGAGTACTCAGTCTTTGTCTCTACATTCCATTCCGGAAGAGATTCCATCCCTAATTGGAAGATGCCTTCTCTAGATTCTTTTGTTGAGTCCTTGATACAAGAGCAAGATAAATCAGTTCAAATGGGAGTGCTTCAAACCTCCAAGAATCAAGCACTTTTTGTAGGAGACTCAAACAATGCGCAAGCAAGAGGGAAGCACAAAGGGAGGGAGACCAAAGACACTAATTCAAAGCCAAAGGAGAATCATATATCTTCCAATGGAGCCTCAGGTTCCAAGAGAAAGAAAAAATTCAAGAAGACTATATGTCCCTACTCTATGAGAAGCTTTCATCGAGAAATCCAATGCATGAAGAAGACCATCGACCAACTGTCAACACTCCTTGAACAAGACAATATTTCCCTTCCATAAGGAGCAAATAATTTCGATTCTAGACAACCAAAATAAGATCATGAGAGGTGTCATGCCTCGAAGGCAAGCCTCATTCAGTCGAAGGCTTATTTGATAGATTCCGGAGCATCCAACCACATGGTTGCCTCCAGGGAATCCTTTACCACTCTCACTCTATCACGAGGACCTAAAATTCATATGGGGGATCATTCATAGATCCTAGCAACAGGTAGAGGTTCTATTAAAATATAGCATGGTGAGTTCAAGAATGTAGTCTATGTGGCCTCTCTTGCAGCGAATTTGTTATTTGTTTATCAGATGACACATAATGGATCGCTACATCAAGTTGTATTTGGTCCCGAATCAATGGAGATCTCAGATATCTCAACTGGTAATTTAATAGTGAAGGATGTTGCAAACCATGCCTCCAAGGCATATGAATTCTCACACTTTCTTCCATACTTAGGTCCAACACAATCTCAACAGCCATTCGAAAGGGGAGGTATAAACTCTATTTCATCTCCATTTGCAGATTATGATTCGTTGTCTAAGATTTCAGTTTCAGAAGATGAGGAACAAGGTCAGCATGATCTTGATATTGAGATTGTAGAGTCAAGATGATCCAGATCTAGATCCAAATCCTATTCCGAATCAAAATCCTAAATGGGATGAAAAGATCATTGAAGCAATTGGGAATGATGCTAGGGATCCAGATGATAGTGTTATATTTTCTTATAAATTATAGCAGTACATCCCAATTGAATTTATCAATAGGATCACTAGAAGATAGATAAAGCACATAACATTAACACAAGTATTTTTCACCTAGGAAACCCAATTGGGAAAAACCCAACAAACTTCATCTAGAGATGATAATTCTGAGATCAGAGTACAATGAAGAAAGAAAAAGAAAAATATGGAAATTCCTTTCAAATATGAAACCCTGAAAATTAGTCTACTTTTGAGCTGCTGTCTTTCCCAGAAAACTACGAACTGTTGTGTAGCTGTTGCGTTGCTGTTGTGTGTTAAAATGAGGAGGGGCGCCTTCTATTTATACTGTTTTGCCACCCAGAAAATAACTGGGGCCGACTTCACTTGGGGGTGCAATAACTAATTTTATATTTTATTATTTTATTTATTCTTTTATTGCTGGATTTTCTCCCCAAGGATTACATTGTTCTTTCTAGGGTTTAGATGAATAATTACAACAAGTTCAACTCCCTAAGGAGGAAAGTAAGAATAGTGTCTGAAGTTGCACAAACTCTGACACTCCCTGTAAACAAGGAAGGTATTCTTTGGTCCTCATCAGCATCACCATCATCTGGGTTTCATCTATACATCTATACTGTCTCCATCATCTCTAAACATACTGAAGGTTGTCTTTATAAATTTGTTCTATCTGGATGCCTGAGAGAGAATCTTCTACTATCTATCTGTCTCTACTACCGATGGAATAATTCCATACCTGGCTAGACATCTAAGATGAGAACACATGCACGACCATATACTACGTGTTCGTCTCATCTTCCAATGGGGTACTCCCATACCTGGCTGAGAACCTGATCGAGTAGAGGTACTTGTGCAATCACATGACCATATACTACCTGTTCGACTCATTTGCTGATGGGATTACTCCCATACCTGACTGAGCACCTAGACGAGCAGAGGCACCTATGTGAACCCGAACATATACTACATGTCCGTCTCATCTTTCGATGGGATTTCTCCCATACCTGGCTGATAATCTGGATGAGTAGAGGTACCTGGGTGAACCCAACCATCTACTACTTGTTCGTCTCATCTGTTGATGGGATTTCTCCCATACCTTTGCTAAGAACCTAGACAAGTAGAGGTACCTGGGTGAAAGTATGGTAAATGTCTTTGAGTCATCTCTCCCTCTCAAGGAGGGATACATTCTCTTCTACTCCAAGTATTCCGTGAAGGTATTCAAGCTTCATCTTGGGAAGAGGCTTGGAGTGAACATCTATAGTCTGGTTGTCTATCAAAATATACTGAAGCTCAACCGCACCTTTCTGCACCATATCATGTATGAAGTGATACTGAGTCTCTGTGGGCTTCGAATTGTCATGAAATATAGGATTCACTGACATCTGCACACAACTCTGGTTATCTCAGTGAATCACAGTTGGCTCTAGAATCTGGACAACAATCCTGCAGGAAGTTTACGAAGCCAAAATGCTTCCCTGGCTGCTGAACTAGAAGTCATATACTCGGCCTCTGCAGTACTGAGAGCTATTGAGTTCTGCTTCCTATTGTATTAGGAAATTACTGTAGAACTCAAACGGAAAACAACATCTTGAAATGCTCTTCCTATCTGTAGTGCATCTAGGCCAATTTGAGTCTGTAAACCCTTGCAATATTAAGTCACAATCTGAGTCATATCGTAGATCATATCCCACAGTGCCATGCAAGTATCTGAGTACATATTTTGTAGCAATCCAGTGACTTTTCCTTGGTTAGCACATGAACTGACTGAGAGCATTCATAACAAAACAAATGTGTGGTCTGGTGCTCGTCAGATACATCAAGGACCCAATCAACAGGAAATACATGGTGGGATCAATTTAAATATGAAGACGAATCCCTCAGCTTCTTCAAATTTGCATCCATCGGAGTAGCTATGGACTTGCAGTCCAACATTCCGAATCTCTTTAGCATATCCATGGTGTAATTTCCTTGACCTAGGAAAATATTCTTCTTCCTTTATCACACTCCTAATCCCAAGAAGTTATGTGTCAACAATATCAATGAGAAAGGATTTCTTGAATCCACCTGATACAAATTCCATCCCATAGCTGAAATAACAATAATCGATCTGATGGAAGTATATCGAGCCATAGATAAAAGGTCTCATCATAATCGAATCCCTCTTTCTGAGAGAGCCTTCTGGTAACAAATCTGGCCTCCCATTTGCTCCATGTGGAACTTCGTTCCCCTCTTCATTCTGCAAAATTTGTCATTCCCATATGGGTCTTTTTCGTCTTACTGCCATATCTGTGGGAGAATCATCTTACTCAATTGGATCAATGGAACTGGTCGGTTTATTCATTTCTTCAGACTCCCTCTTAATGTTTGGAGGGGAGATGATCTCATCTCTTCATCGTCATTTATCTCTATATATGATCCTCTTCCTTTTCAGATAACCATTTCTTCTTCAAAGGTTACATCCCAACTGACTTTGATTTGCCTCGATCGTGGGATGTATATTCTGTCAGCCTTTGAAGACTTGCAATATCCCACGAATGTTCCCTTCTTTCCTGAAGGTTCTAACTTGAGCACATGAATATAGAATGAAAAGTAATTGTCCATCCTGGTGATGACCAGGTTCATCAAGGATCCTTCAATTGTCTTGTCCAAATCATGACATCGGTGTCGTCAAGTTTCTATCATGTGTAATAGACTAGAATCCTTGTCTTTGAGGGATAACTCCCTCTATCTCTCAAAATTCGGTTTAGTAAATCTTGTTGAAGCAACATATAGACCAACATTCATAGAAGCTTTCTGCTTCTGATCACCAAATCTCTACATGAGATTATTCTACGTCTGAGAGTCATACTACATGCTTCTAGAGGCTTTCTGCTTCCGTTCCATTCGTATATCAATGGGATCGTTTTTCCTTGAAGATCATGGCATTCCCTACAAGTCAAATCCCATCATATGGTTAGCAATATTTCATAATCAATGTATTAACAAAATATTGTAGGAAACTTTTAGTCATTGCTTCGACATAACACACGTAAGGCCATTATCTGGATGCTTATGGTCTCCATTATAACATACCGTTAAGAGTGTGTACTACTCCAAGTATGTTATAAAGGAGTTGTCATCCTTGATGGGTTGTGCAACATGACATGCTATTTAAACAATCATGTGTATAAAAAATACTAGATGAGCCTACTTGTTAACTACCTGAAATGTAGATGTGTAGAACATATTAAAAAACAACTAGATCCAATCTACTAGAGCATGTAAAATAAAATAGTTATCTTTTGTAGTTGTGTGGGTGGGCTCCCACTGTTAGGGTGCATTGGTCTTCATATGCTTGCTTGAAGATCATCACAATCCGTATCTTCATATCATTTCTTAGAAGAAGAACTCCGAACAATCATCGTTCCTTGTCTCCTTATGAGGAGGGTCTTCTTCTACATCAACAATTGAAGCTTCATGATTCCTTTTGTGAGAACTTCGACAGCTAGTGGACAGCTACTGGCATAATGACCATATTTTTGGCACCTATAGCATTGGATCTAAGATAGATCCTTCTTTTGTTTCTTTTGATCTTGGGGAGGAATTGATCTCTTGTCTTAATGCTTGTGAATGTAGGACTTCCTTCCCCTTCCCTTGCCTTTCTTGGTATGTGATACGAATGCTTGATGTTCCTCAGGTTGAGTACCATGAAGTCTTTGGTGTGCTGCAATTCTTGTTTCTTCATGAGTGCATTCTGCCCATCGCTGATCAAATTTGGGAAACTTGGTTCGACCACTTATAATCTGTATGAAACATTCCCAATATGGTGGGAGACCATTTAAGGTGGCCTTGACAAGATCCTTTTTTTCAAGATTGTCTCCACTGGACTTTAGCTTGTCCCGAAGCTTAGTGATCCTCATGGAATGTGAGGCAATATCCTTGGACTTCATCATCTTCATGTTCGACAGTTGATTCCTCAATGTGAGAGTCACATTGATGCTACTGTGTTCAAATAACTTATTTAGGGTTTTAAACATCCTCCTCGCCATCGTCTTTTTTGATATCTGAGGAACCGAGTGATCTCTAACTAAGTCCACTAAAATCCTCCTTGCTTTGGCATCATCCTTTATCCAGCAAGTTTGTCTTCTTTGGCTTCTGGTTCTAGGACCTTTGCCTTTAAAAACTGTAATAGGCCATTTTTTTCTAGTAGAAGAAGAAACCTAGAATTTCAGGGAATAAAATTGGAAGCCCATCCCAAATGATCTTCAACTTTCATGCTGATCATCTTGACTGCAGATATGGATATGGAGTAGATCTTCTGCAATGATGGTTTTCTGGTTTGGGGTCAAATTAGGGTTTGAATTTCTCGTTGTTTTACCCAACCAAAATTTCGATCTTGGTCTCTAAATTTCGATTTGAGGAGGAGAACAATCCTATGCTGGGATCACTCAAAAATTCCACTTCTGTGAAAATCCACAATTTCCTGCAGTAGTGACAGGACAAAACTGAAAATGCTCAGAATCCAATTCTGTTTCGACAGAAAGATGCACCTTCCTTAGAGCGAAATTCCCAAGGGTCTTTTTCTGCCAAAAGGTTGAGTGAAGACCTTGAAAGATGAAACCATAGTTTCGACAGGTTGCCGACAGAGTTCCGACAATGGCTTCTTCTAGTACTACTATGATACAATGTTATATTTTCCTATAAATTATAGTAGTATATCTCAATTGCATTTATCAATAGGTTCACTAGAAGATAAACAAAGCACAAAACAATAACACAAGTATTTTTCACCTGGTAAACCCAATTGGGAAAAACCCAGCAACCTTCATCTAGAGATGAGAATTCTAAGATCAGAGTATAATGAAGAAAGAAAAATAAAAATATGGAAATTCCTTCCAAATATGAAACCATGAAAAATTAGTCTACTTCTGAGTTGCTGTGTAGCTGTTGTCTTTCCTAGAAAATTGTGAATTGCTGTGTAGGTGCTGCGCTGCTGTTGTGTGTTCAAATGAGGAGGGGCGCCTTCTATTTATATTGTTTTTCCACCCAGAAAATAACTGGGGCCGACTTCACTTGGGGGTGCAATAAATAATTTTATATTTTATTATTTTATTTATTATTTTATTGCTGGCTTTTCTCCCCAAGGATTACATTTTTCTTTCTAGGGTTTAGATGAATAATTACAACAAGTTCAACTCCTGAAGGAGGAGCTTATGAAGTTGCACAAACTCCAACAGATAGAAGAAAAACAAGGTCCCAATATCAGAATGAATATATTGCACTCTCTCACATAACTTCACTACCTATAGAGTGGTGCAACAAACTTCCAGGAAGATGCTACTTGATGATAGCGAATCATCCATAATTTGGCACATTGAAGAACACAATGGATCATTCCATTCCTCCTCCAGAAAGAAGAGACAAAATCAACATTCAACAGATCAGAAGAACATGGAAAGGTTCACATGCACAGTCCCATGATGCTGATGCACATAAGAACCATGATTCTAAATGGCTACTCCATAGATCTACAAATTGCAGCAAAATTTTACAAGTTTTTACTCAAAGAGGAAAATTTCCTCTTAAGTATAGCTTGTTTTCCTAATTCACTGCTTATTTTGAGGGGGGTTTTTCCCTTGAGGTTTACCCCATTTTCCTTAGTTTATTAAGTAGTCTCTATTTTTCATTAGATTGTATGGGTGACTTTTGGCCTAGTTTCCAGGGCCTAAAGTTGTCCAAGTTAGGATTAAGGGGGGGTGTTAGGATTATATCATCCTCCCTTGTCCATATATAGTCGATTTGATCATCTTTCCTAACTTAGGAGTCATTTGGGTGAGTTTGGTGCCACTGGTGCTATTAGTGCCACCGGTGCCAATCCCTACATTATAGGAGCGACTCTGAGTACCACCACCAGCCTCCAATATCAGTTGGTTGTGGTAGGTAGGCATTTATGCTGATTCAACCTCCAGTCACAATTAGTTAGATCAATCTCAGTTAGTCTAGTGCCAATTTTTGCATGGATGCATGGGGAAGTGGTGCCTCTTTCCACCTACCTCATCAGTTTAACGGGTTTAATTAGTTTAACTGATTGTATGACTTATTTAGACATCAGGAGTTAGACTAGTGGATCCCATGCAGTGATTTAGACACATTGAGTTAGCCAGTCAGTCAGGTTTAGTTGGTAGATTCAAATCTTATCCACATTATTCAAATTCTCCTTATTGTAACACCATTTCATTACTGTTGAATGAATGAAGATTAATGTTGTAATTAACAGATCAATTCTTATCATATTTATCTCAAATTTGTCTTGTTTACTGTACATTGTTCTTGATATTCCACTGCACAATTATACTTCACAATTGCTCTCATTTTCTTGTAGATCAATGGTTCAATAATTTAACACCATGTCAATGCATTATTGCATAATAAAAACAACATAAATATTTTATGTTTTAAAGGACAATGAAACTTCCACACCACCTTCCACCACCAAACTTTTTCACCCTGATCACCTCTTTTAGCCAAAGATAAATATTGTTCTTTTGGAGTGTGTACACCCAAAGGAGCATTCCCCCAAACCAAAGAATCTACAGTTTCGTTAATTCTAACTTGATTGAGCCTTAAATTGTCAGTGAAAGACCTCCACATCAATGCATCTTCCCCTTGAAAACCTAGGAAATATGCATTAAGCCATCCTTGCCCCCAAATAGTAGCAATGTTTGGATCACAAATATGAGAAAGATTAAAGAATCCCCTAATTCTTAGGTGTTGTATCATTGGATTGGGAACTTTTAAATTTAATCCACAATCCACCCATGGATCTTTCCTAAGTCTCAATCTGGTTCCATTTCCCAACTTTCCACAAAAGATCATCACCAACTAAAGGAAAAGATAAGACATTGCCTTTCCACATCACATAAACATTTTGTACAATTTTTTTATGCTTGCGAATCCCCACACACATATAAAACAATCTCAAAATATAAAATATAGACTTAATTTTTTTATTCTTCCACAATTTACAATATGGAATGCAACATACAGAAAAAATTGTAAATCTTTCAAAATTGATTCTTCTTGGCAATACATTAATGCAATATTTTTTGAAAATCCATCTAAGGTCATAAAATCTGATCAACACATGTTTCTTAGCATTTGCAAAGCTTAGAGGATTAGTTTGTCCATTGTTAGTACTGTTTATAGATACAATACTTTTTTTTTAAAGAGTTAAAACCATACACATAAATTATTACTAAAGGTTTTGAATATTTTGAGTGATTATAAGGTCGTTGGGAGCAACACAAACATGTAATAATTTTGTTGGGACTATACAGAAAGAAACACATGCTGCGAGTGAGAAAAATACTCATTGAACATAATGAATGGTGGGACTGAGAATGTTTTCATGAGTGTAAGAAAAAAGAGCCATATTCTTAAAACACATATACAAGTTTAAAAAAAAATGTACTTAAAGCACTTAAAATTCCCTTATTAAGGTTTCTGAAACAATTCAAAAAAACCATTCTAAAAGAGCTGCAACCAAAAAAGTTTTACTATATTTGAGATTTGATGTCTTCCATTTACATAAATTTGTTATAAACATCCAAAATTAAAGAGATATTAATCTTCATGGCATATTCACTATATATAAACTATAACTTATTTTTCTACAAGTTTTGAAAATAGAGAAAAATGTTGTTCTCATATGTCCCTTGCTAAAGTCATCTACACCCTTAAATTGTAGCTGGCAGGTCAAAATATGGAGAGGTTTGTGGAAAGCAAGGAGATAATCTCCATTCATGTTTTCTACATCCATAATTGAATCAACACTCATATTAAGAACGTCTTTTGACAGATGGATTTCTTGCATATTTATGTCTTTATAGACTTGAGCGACTTGAAGCTCTTCCAATCTACCTTAAAGGATTTTGACCTTATAAAATAATGGCACTAAAATCAGATTTGTTATTCATAATATTCCCTATCATAAGTTTATAACCAACATTATGTCTCCAAACACTTTATTTTTAAAACATTTATTTCCATAACCCTTTTAAGTAGTAGCAACAAGGATTATATCATTGACTTGTTAACTTTCTCGCAGGTCCTCAACATCTCTAGCTATAGAGACAAATATATTTATAGAAAGATTCCCTACAAGGTATTTTCCATATTGGAGATAGAAATTAGAACCTACAACTCTTCGTTGAAGCAATCATTGGCGTACAACAAGTTGCAAGGTTTGGAAAACATTCCTTAGGCAGTTTTGCATGATGGTGAGGCATAACTAAGTGTTGGATGGATTTGCGAGTAGTTTGGTTAAGTATGGAACCAATATGAGAGTAATAATTTCGGGTTTCTTATAAAGGTTGGACACCAACTTGGATGGTGGATAATCCTTGCTTCATGGGCATGCAAGCAACAATGCGTTGACTTGGGGTGCAAAACCTTAGTTCGTGGGCAGATGTCCCTATGTAGTTGGGCGTGCATCTCAAGTTGGATAGATAAATGCGTAACATGATGTGCAAGACAAAGAAGGGAAATGAGTGTTTTGTACATCATTCAAGCAAGATATATGGACCATTGGACACACAAGACAGTTGGGACGCCTTCGAAAAGAGGGTGCACAATCCATTGGATGTGTGGACCCAAGGGCTGAAAGACTTGGCAAACAGATGGGAATATTGCACATTGGGTCCACTTTGGACATAGAGTGGATTGCAAGGAACCTTAGAAGAAGGAAACACCAAGTAACCTTTCATTATATAAAGAGGACACCTACATTGTGCATAGTCATTTCATCAAGGAGTCATTCATACAAGGGTGGATAAGGAGCTCCATGATTGTGCTAACACTAGTACAAAATGACAAATTTGTCACTATGTGGCAACAAACGTTAGTCAAAATATTTTTTGTAAGCTAAATACTACCAAATTTTAGCAATTTAAAGTGTCATAGACATAAATGACAAACGTAAAGTACTACTATAATTAAGGATGAACACATACGACTAGTTAATGGTGATGTAAATATAAACTAGTAGTATTTCTTTCTTATAAATTAGTATTATTTTATATAAATGAATATATGTTAGAAAAAGTAACACCAAATTGACATGAAGGAGTTTCTAGTTATTAGGATTAGTTGGCAATAACAATCCATAGGAATGAAAGCACTCATATGAAGTTCATAGAGGAGATATACATGAGGGTTGCATCTAATTTATATAAGGATCAAGAATGTGCAAGCTTATGAGAGTGATCCACTAGCCTATTTGTTATTCCTATTTATGGGATTTGTAAATGGATGTTATGTGAATGATGAGGTAATCTTCCATGATTATGATTATTAGATAGACCTCCGACAACCCACTCTGCATATTCATATCTCTACTAGCGTATTAATATCACCAACTATACTAATGATTCAATTAGTACTTGAGCATAATGTTTATGCTCAATGATGTGGTAAGTAAGGTGAGTTAACTTCATATATATATATATTTTAAATACAAAAATAACAACATATTAAAAATGAGAGATGCAATCCCCAAATTGGTTAATATGTAGGAGAGGACACGTGGCTCCAAAGTCGACGAATTATGGGAAGGTGGAGGGGACACCTCAATGATTTGTTCCCAAGGTGACAAGTAGTAGTGTCAGAGGTTGCATAACATATGTTGTCACATGCCACTCGTTTGGGAATTCATTCCTGGTTCTAGATGGAAATGAGGATGGAGACTTGTCTGTATGTCCACAAGGGTGGTTCTATGATGAAATATCTTGATGAAGTGATGGTTTTGATGGCCTTTTGAAAAATTATGGGTGTCAAAATGATGCACATCTGATGATCCTCGGCTGGTTTGTGATGAATTATTACATGGGAAACTGTAAGATGTTATTGTAGTGAGATTCCCCATATCCCATCTTTGAAAGATGGAATCTTGAGTCTGTTTATGGCAAGTCCAAATTTGGAGGTACTTATTGGTTCGTCTTCATTCTAGGTTCCTTTTTCCAGATGTAATTAATCCCTTCTATGGAGAATCGACGTGACTACTTGTTTGTGGGTTTGTCGATGGTTCAACTAAACATATATTGGATTAATATGTTAATTCTCCACAACAACAACTGAACCCTCATCTCCAGGGTGGATGTCTGCATTCAATCACTAGTAGCATTGAACAAAAAAGGAGTATTTGAAGGGGATTCAAAGGATACGGATATGGACACTAGCCTTCAGTTGTGCATGAATGTGAGACCTCTGCTGCGATATATAGGAAAATAATCCCCATCCATTCCAAACAAGAGATCTCTCAAGTAGAATATTGTGTGAAGATGGAACAAGATCTGATTAATGATGAGGACATGGAGCAAGATATGCAACCTTGGATTCATGATGCATGAACTTCTCACAACCATGACACTAAATATTTCAAAGCCAATATCCTCTTTTGGTAAATGGAATCATTGTTGGAGAATGTACTCATGGATAACATGGAAGAGTGTAAGGAGATTCTCCTATAGATGTACGAGCTTCAAGGTCAGGTCGAACAAATCGATGTCAAGATCAACCTTATTTCCAAGTCCACCATCAGTTTCGAATTTGCAGCAAAGGAGTGTGCAACTAAGGAGCATTTGTTTTCCCATGTTTAGGACACTCATACGAGTAACGATATATATTTATGATGATGGACATAAACCATAGTTTTTTTTGTATCGATGTTTCTCTTTTGATCTAAATTTATCCTTCGTTTTATCTCATAACATCTAGATACCACTGGTATACTCTTTGATTAAGAAATATTAGAGACAAGGAAAGTAGGATAATGTTGATTCACAAAAACAATATTATGTTTTGCATCTGGTCTAGTTTCCCATGTGGTAGATGAGTTGACTAATAGTGTGTACATTTTTTGTTGATTAATATAAATTCTAAGCTAGCTTGAAAAAATGAAAGATGTAATATTTGCAAATAAATCTAAATACAAAAGAAAATACAAAGTTTAATGTATTTTTTTTTAAATGCAAAGCATATATAAAATTAATATGAAGGTTAAAAGGTTTGCTTTCACTCATTTAGAATAAGCTATGATTACTTAACCAATATCTAAGATAATTAACATGAAGGATAAAAGTCTTCCTAGCATTCCTTTGAATTCTAGTTTAAATCGCTAAAGACTTAAGATAAGATGGAATAAGGATGTTGTTTGTAGTTTACCAATGGAGTATTTAAGAGGACATTACCCTTCAGAGTATTAATAATATCAAAATCTCTAACACAAATAAACATAAAGAAAAATTATGGTGTCATAAATAAATGGAGAATAAGTCAAAGTTAATATACTATAAAGAGATCATTAACCCTAATGTAAAAGAACAAACCTATATTTCCTTTATTGTTAACTTAAGAATAAAAGTAGCATCAGTACATTGTTTATTAAGAATTAAGTCTCGAGTTTCACATGCAATTTGGCATTGAAGAAAACCTAAAATGATTTGGAAAAAAATAGTTTGTAATATTTGTAATATTAATAAAGTGGCTATTTTTTTTTGTAATCTTGTAATCTTTGTAATTTTGTAATATTAATTTGGAAATTGATTATATGACAACTGTTAAGGTTGTGGTGATGCATGAAGTTTTTAGGGGATGTGTTGAAAACCTTGAACTATGGGGCCTCTTGTGGGAATGCATCCTTGAGCCACTCCCACTCTTTCCCTCTTTTCTGAGTTCTTCCCATGGTTAATCTTCGTTTGAATGTTTGTCAAACTTTGAAACATATCTACATTTAGTTGATTCTGTTCTTCTTGATCTCTACGCATCCTCTCATTGTCTTCTCTACAAATATGTAGTTCCACTCTTAGGATCCTCATGGTTGCTGCAATGTTTGGGGGAGTCACTTGGTTTCTTCTACCATTTGATTATGCCTCTACATCCTCAACCTATATATTCTCTTCCATTGCATCTGTATCAAACTCATTATGGTATTGTGCATCATCCATGATGATGATCCTATTGGCCCAACCAAGACCAATTTTTTCCCAACTTCACTATACTGAATGCTAACCCTTAACTATCCCTGTTTAGATTTTTGAATATGCAAAAGTGTTCATAAACACGTTTGTTAGCTACATTATATTCTCAAAAAAATATATACTGAATTTTCATGCATTATGGGAAAAACCATATTATCGGTTGTATGTCAAACTAAAGAAATATCTAAATCTAAATGTTCAAAACTGCAGTTGAACTTGAGAACAAACTGTGTTTTTCGATGAGCTGCATTTTTTGATCTTTGAGCACCTGAAATTCACCTATGAAAATTGTTGCTTTTCCCCTAATTCACACACATCTAATGCCACCCCACAACATTTATCACTTATTGGACATAAGCAGTTTCAAGATCCATGAAATGGTGGTTTACCAAAACTGCTTTTGTGATCCTGCATTCATAGGAGGATGACATGTCACAAAGGTGATTTTTATTTCAAGCTCATGTCAATTAAATTAACTGTTGTGCACGTTCATGGGCCTGAAAGAATGTTGGTCATCAATCATATCTGCATGATCTTCTAACATTGACATGACTGATGCAGAGTCCCATCATGTCTGACATCTCTATACATTATGTCTCCATGCGTCACATCATTGCACGTCACACCTCCCTACGTTAGATCACTGCAGCGTGGACCAAAACCGCTTTAGGATCCTCGACAAAGGGGTTCCTGAACTCATGAGCATTTGACACATCACCTTAGTGATTTTCCATTCAGGATTGAGTTCATTGAATTAAACATTATACATCTTCATGATCCCGAAGTACTATGAGCCATTGATCTGTGTCACTGCCATACAATCTGATCTCCCTTGCCCTTGGAATCCATCATAAGTGGGCATAAATGTATGCAAATTTGATGTGGTTGGTACACATCACATCATCTACCCACATGCCCCCCCTCCATGTCTAACCTTCGTTGCATGTGGCTCCTCCATGTCACATCAATGTAGGGTAGACCAAAGGGGTTTCATAATCGACAGGATAGTGGTTTCACGTAACCACTTTTGCGGCCCTCAATGCACGAGTAGCTGACATGTCACCTTAGTGGTTTCCTCTTCAAGATCGTGTTCATTAAATTAAACCTTGCACATATTTGTGAGACTGAACAACTGTCATTCGTCGATCTTGATCTTGATGGTCTTATCTCCATCTTCCTTCACACTCCACCACATGCAATCACCCATGCACGTGTATGTAATGTGGCTAGTCCACATTGCATCTCTTGCCCATGTGGCCCCCTCCACATTATACCTTCTACCGACGTGGCTTCTCCACATCACCCATTCACGTGGCACAAAAGGGCCCAACTAAAATTTTCATTTTTGTTTTCAAAATTTCAAAATTGCACATAATTTTAATTCATCCATAAGAGGGTATTTCAAACTTAATTCCAAAGAGATTCCAAACTACTTCTAGCCCCTTATCTATCACTTAACAAAAAATGGTTTCTATAGCACCATTTCTGATTTATGTATGTAAATTTGGATTTGTGGCCCATACAACTCCAGTATTGCAACTAGAAGCTCTGATGCCAATTTGTAACACCCCCTTCACTCAATCCAATCCATATGAGGGAAAATTACATGACTACAGGATTCTAAACTTCTCCCATAAACATGATTACAAATTTCATAACAAATAAAACATGTGTGCAGAAACATAAATAATATACACAACGCAATCAAACTCTATCCACACACATTTAGCATGCAATCACCAACATGATAAATGCAAACATCAAATATAAACATTGGACATTTAAGTAGAAAAGAATACTTATCTTTATCCAACGCAGATTCAAGCAACTAATTGTGAAAGAACGATTTTCCACCCAACCGTAGGCACTCTGTCCAACATATACTCTTTTTGTTGAAATGACACCCCCAATCTATGCTATGCGACCACTAAGGAAAAGGAAACAACTACATGATTATCTCTCTCATCCCACAACCCATTATGCTCTCTATGCTTAGCCAAATGCTCATATAGAGTTCTACAAGGATCTCTCTTACCCCTCACAACTTTGGCTCCAATAATACCTGCCCCAAACACAACACCCTTCTATGCTCAAGCATCCCCTTCATCGATCCACGGTTCTCTTAGGCGATTCATCGTGTTGGGTGCTTCAAGTGTGTACATAGAATGAGACTAATCAACTATATGCTATTGGAGAACCACCTACAACCTAAATTCATGGCTTCTCAAGAATCTATGAGTAGCAGAACTCAAATGGTAAAGGTTCTTAGCTTGCCCACCCTCTTTACTCACCTACAAACATTTATTTTCCCTTCCAAATCTACAGTCCAACCTCTGAATTTGATTTTTTGGGTTATACAGAGTTTCTAAAAGTCAGGAACAACAATGGAGAGCTTTGCATATGGTAAATATGCATGATTGAATGATAGAATGAGGGTTGATTCCAAGGGATATGATAAAATGGTGAAATACAATTGGAATTGCTTCTAACATTAGAAGAAATGTCATATGACTATTGCAGACTGAGTTCTGACTTGTGACACAATTGTCATAAAAGTGCAATCAACCCCATTCTCCAATAATTGCATGAAGTGACTTTTCCCACCAACTTCACACATGCATTCAGTAATTGAAAAATAGTCAAAAAAGAAGATAATTGGCTTATTCAAGGCACATGGATGAATTTGGGTGAGTTCTAAGGTTGACACTTGGAAACAAAGGATTATTTTCCCATAGATTCCCTTTCCTTCTCCCCTCTGGTGGAATCATAACCTCTCTAGTGCTATTTACACAACCATTCTTGGACCATTTTATTATTTATCCACATAATATTTACATACATTTCGAATTGGCATGATAAGTTAAACACATAGTCCAAATAAAATATTTACATCATACACGTCTAGCCATTCTATAATCGAGACTTGGCCTTGAGATCTGTACTAGGAATCCATACTAGCACATTTACATCATTTACATAATTTTGGTTAAATACATCCAAGTCAAACCCGAGAGTATTACAATCGAATGCTCCTCTAGAGGCATCTAAAAACCAATCCAGTACTCTGCAATTATTTTGGATGCATCTCCTAGTAGGAGAGTGTCAATGGAGAGATGGGGATTATTTATAGCTTTCACCCCTATTGTTATTATTAGTCCCGACATGTTGCCATTTCATCTCTCCTTATCCATTTTCTGTTGAATGCTTCATCCATTATAATATATAGCATTGGGGATATGCGGCAACCTTATTAGAGACCTCTATTGCACTTGTAAGAACTGGTGGGGCGGTCATTCAGAAGGGGGGCAATCAAGGGACCTCCAATACAAGCTTGAATCCATTTTATAAACTTGTCACTGAACCCACATTTTTCTAATATATTCAATAGAAAGGATTGTCTAACATGATAAAACATATTGGCCATATCGATTTTGATTAACATACCTCTATCCTTATTGGTTTTGTTGGTGTGGAATTCTTGTTGAACCAAGGTGATGTTATTGAGAATTTGATGGTGCTACATGAAACCTCTTTAGATGTTAGAAATAATTTGAGATAGAATTTTCTTGAGCTTGATAGCCATTAATTTTGTCAATATTTTGTAAGATGTGTTGCACAAGAAAACAGGAAGGAAGCGAGGAAAGTTACGGGGTTATCCTTTAAGGGATTAGTGCAAAAAAGGAGGAGTTGATTCCTCCCCCAACATTGAAATTTCTTTATGTATAAGCATCCTCAAGAGTTCACGCCTCACTATGTTCTAGCAAGATCGATAGAAGTAGATCGTAAACCCATCAGGACCTAGAGATTTGTCTGGGGAAAGAATCCAAATTGCCTCCACCACTTCTTTTTCCATGATTTTTATTGTTAACATGCTATTATCCTCCTCAATGATGATGGTAAGAATGTTTTCGAACATTTTTTTCTTATGGTTGTTCGGTATGCTTGGATCCCTTCTATGTACAACTCCTCAAAGTATAACTTTGCAACCTCTTTATCTCTTGCTAGTTGTGAACAATACTCCTACTCCCATCATTAAGTTTTTTATTATTATTATTATTATTCCATTATGCTCATGCCTTGGCTTGTCTATAAAAGAATGAGGTATTTTTGTCTCCAACCTTAATGGCATAGGTTGCAAGGCTTTAACCTTCACAATTCTTCCTCCATTCTAGCCATTTCCATTCTTGTTTTACACATTATGAGAATTTATATTTAAAAAAAATGCTATGTAACATTAATTAAATTATTTTACCCTTTTTTACATTAATTTTATTTATATTATAAACCTGCATCATTTCATATATATATATATATTAATGTTTTACTTCAATAAATCTTTTTTTGCGCCGAGAGGCGCTCTACAACCAAGTATGGGAGAGATCTTGTAATGTTACTTAACGTTATTTTTATTAATAACAAATATATTTTTTTAATTATAGGCTAAAATAAATGTCTTCCAGAAAAACCACCTAATATGGGGAACATGTTGTAATATTCATACCTAACAAAACAATAAAAAAGTAAAAATTTAATTATACGTAAAAAAAATGGAAGATGTTGTAATATTCCTACCTAACAAAACAATAAAAAAGTAAAAATTTAATTATCTGTAAAAAAAAAACTGTGGATCAAGAAAAAAACACAATATGGGGGAGATGTTGTAATGTTCCTACCTAACAAAATAATAAAAAATAAAAAATTGAAATTATCCACAAAAAATGTTGGCCTTGCACATGGTTTTAAAACCATTTGCAAGGCCTTCTAAACAACCCATGGTTTTATTGTACATGGTTTAGGAGGGCCTTCCAGATGGTTTTAAAACCATGTGCAAGGCCTCCTACACAACCCATGGTTTTATTGTACATGGTTTAGGGGGGCCTTGCAAATGGTTTTAAGACCATGTGCAAGGCCTTGCATATGGTTTTAAAACCATGTATGGGGAAATGTTGTAATGTTCGTTTCTAACAAAATAAAAAAAATAATAAAGACTATATGTCAGCCATAAATAATATTAAATAATAATAATAATAATATTATATGTGGACCTCAACTAAAAAGATGTGTCTTTTGGTTTGAATA
>LPNX010829381.1:35834-47824 GCA_001517045.1 Pseudotsuga menziesii | reverse complement strand
ATATATATATATATATATATAGGTTAAAATTAGTTGTGTCTATTGGATTTAAAATACATAAGTTTATTTGATTATTTTTTATAAGGTTTTTGATAATTTCAAAAGCAAACCGTGGGACAATGGTTTGCCATCTTTCTAGTCTATCAGTGTTGAAGATGAAAATCACTTTGTTTTAGAATGCCTTGTCTGCACCCACACTAGATTTTAGTTCCATAATCTTTGCTCCAACATTGACCTCTCTAATCTTCTAACTCCTCAAAACTATGGCGAGCTAGAAACACTCCTTTTAAACTTTTTGAGCATAAAAATAATATTTTAAAACGAACTAAATAATCTCTCTGTTTCTTAAAGTCTAATAGACCTAACCTTTCTTCTTATTATATAATGTTTTGTGAATAAATTGATTTAAATTTTAATTACTATAATATACACATATGATTTCTTCTTATTTTAATCTTTCATCATAATCTTATTTTTATTTTTATTTTCTCATAAACCTACTTTAATTTAATAATATATTAACCAAAGAACATCTCACACTTAGAATTATATATAAAAATTGATGCATAAATAAATCCGTAAAAGATATAATTTTATTCTATAACATTTAGTATAATTTTACTTTATAACTTTTTCCTCTCCACTTAAAAAACATTTTATAATAGGTAAACACTTTCCTAATAAACATAAAATTTTAGTGTGTACATGGAGATAATTGTCATTAAAATATCAAATTTGCATGTAACTTCATGAAATATTAAATATACAAGTGTTAATTTAAAAGAATGGCACGCAGTTTTAATGGATAGTGTTAAATGTTTGTGATATTAGTGTGCTCCCTAAATTATTATTCAAAACCATCAAAATCACATGCAAACGTGTGTCATGCCAATTTTAATAATAATAATAATAATAATCTATTTTTATGCAAATTTTAATAATAATAATAATAATAATCTATTTTTAAGGTCACCGCCAAGCGAGAATAGTGTTATAGGTTTCTTTTAATAATATATTTTTAATTTTAAATATTTATAATGGTTAAAGGTTCATTTGAGTTGTTTAAATTTATTTTAATGGTTTTTAAGAAAATTTTGTAAGAGAATTAAAGGGGTGTTTTTTAAATATTTGTGTATACCATTTATAGTGTAAGGTTTTTTATTTGTATTTAAAGAAAGTTATCCGTATTCTAATATCTAGTTGGAGGTAAGTCATGTTAAGTAAGTGTCATTAGTTTAGTTTGTGATGAGTAGGGTGAAAATTTAGAAATTGTTGGGTTTTGAGGTGTTTTTATTAGGCACATGGTAAGCAGGGACTCTATGGAACGGCTTGCCGTAGTTTTTAATAATTTTCACAAAAACAATGCAACACAATTTTTTATAACCTAGTTGTATTTACTATACCGTTTTCTTGGCCAATCACGCACTTGAGTTTTTACAACACCATTTTGGAGTTTTTACAACACCATTTTGTTTGCCACTCAAAAAGTTAGACTTCTTATTTGGCCTCATATCGAGGCAAGAAGACATCTTTAGGTTTCAAAATTTATGGTTTGTTCCCTCTACTTGTAACCTTTGGAAGTAATCCTACTATTGATCTTAGCATTACTTCCCAACATTAAATGTTTAATGTTGGGTGAACCACTGCAGTGGTGCCCTAAATCTTCCACCACCATTCTGCACCCACTGCCCTAATCTTTCACTTACACATATTACTACTTCAACCTGACAAACTTATGTTTTGGCATTTGGCAACCTTATCAGTCAGCGTGGCTGGCTCTCGTTCTTCAACAAATTTATAATCTCATTCTTCAACAAACGTATAATCTACATAATGTAAGCTCATCATTTATTAGTCCCAAACAAATTTATAATCTCATTCTTCAACAAACGTATAATCTACATAATGTAAGCTCATCATTTATTAGTCCCAAAAATTGTTGTGGCATGCCTCTTGTTCAACCATGGTATACTATATTGTAAAAATAGAGTTTGGATTGCAGCGCCTTCGCATTGAATCTTCCATCTGCAGCTGCAAACATGTTCAACTGTAAACATGGTCCGGTTTATTTTTATGACTATTTAAACATAAAAAAATGTTCAGATTCTTGATTCCATGGATTATCTTTTGCTATGTTTACTTGACCCAGTACTATAGAATTAACAACTCAATTTATGAAGAATTTTACTTGTGGGAAAGGCGTGTTCAAGCTCCAATATCAGTTCCAAATAACAACTCAATTTCTTCAACAACTCAATTCATGATGAATTTTATCTGTGGCCAAGGCGTGTTCAAGCTCCAGTATCAGTTGTCCAAGAGTCAGTTCCAAATATCCATTTAAGCTAGGTGATCTCTAAACCCTTACAAGCAATTACAATAGGGTGATTATTATTATTTATCAAGAATTCAAGTGAACCCATGAAGACAATAGCTGAAGGGTGCTTGTAGCTTCTCTACTTCATCAATGTAATAGCCGCCACGAGTGTATAAAGTGTTCATCAATAGAATAGGGTATCGTTTCTTAAACAGAAAATCCCACAGCTGCCCTTCTTATCAGTTTTACGTTGAAAAGTATACGTAATTGATCCTCAAAAAATATGTTTTTAAAGGATGCCCTGGCATAAACCCTAGTGAACAAACCCTCCAAATTCTATTTACAGACGAAAATATTCAGACAATTATTGAGAGTACTCTTATGCCGTTTTATGGATAGAACCCTAAAATCACTCTTTTGGAGGGCGTAGAGGTTCAAACATTAGCATTTTGGGGGTCTAATTCTGTGAATTGTTTTATAAAACTCTGGAAATTGCCCTTTTGAAGGGAATTTAAGGCAATATAAACACCCTTTTGAAGGGTAAAGAGGGAACACGTACCTGAGAACAACAGATAGAGATAGTCCGCAAGCCTGGAAGTTCTAGTTCTAGTAAAACATGGTCATGACTATTTGTTGATTCATAAACATAAAAAAATGTTCAGATTCTTGATTCCATGGATTATATTTTGCTATGTTTACTTGACAGAGTACTATATAAATAACAACTCAATTTATGAAGAAGTTTACCTGTGGGGAAGGCGTGTTCAAGCTCCAGTATCAGTTGTCCAAGAGTCAGTTCCAAATAACAATTCAATTTCTTCAACAACTCAATTTATGATGAAGTTTATCTGTGGCCCAGGCGTGTTCAATCTCCAGTATCGGTTGTCCAAGAGTGAGTTCCAAATATCCATTTAAGCTAGGTGAACCCATGAATACAATAGCTGAAGGGTGCTTGTAGCTTCTCTGCTTCATCAATGGAACAACCCCGACGTGAGTGTATAAAGTGTTCATCAATGGAATAGGGTACCGTTTCTTAAATAGAAAATCCCACAGCTGCCTTTCTTATCAGTTTTAAGCTAAAAAGTATACGCAATTGATCCTCAAAAAATATGTTTTTAAAGGATGCCCCGGCATAAACCCTAATGAACAAACCCTCCAAATTCTATTTACAGACGAAAATATTCAGACAATTATTGAGAATACTCTTATCCCGTTTTATGGATAGAACCCTAAAATCACTCTTTTGGAGGGCATAGAGGCTCAAACATAAGCATTTTGGGGTCTAATTCTGTGAATTGTTTTTAAAGAACTCTAGAAATTGCCCTTCCGAAGGGCATTCAAGGCAATATAAACACCCTTTTGAAGGGTAAAGAGGGCACACGTACTTGAGAACAGCAGATAGAGATAGTCCGCAAGCTTGGAAGTTCTAGTTCTAGTCAACGCCCTGCCCTCCTTCGCCTCTTAAATGTATATGATCTCGGCGTTGCACACACGCAAATCAATTGGACTTCACATGAACGATTCATTTATAGCTGAAGAAATGGCTTCATAGACTCTTACATCTGCAACCTATACAAAACAAGAAAACATTTCTATATGCATTCTGTCTGTAAATCCATATCTATAAATGTCTCACTGTATGTATTCATGTGTGAGAAGGTGAAAGTGAAGGAAAGAAGAGAAGAAATCGTATAGCGCAGATCAATACCTTGATATTAATTCTGGTTTTATCACACCCAATTTTTTTGAGGATTTATTCAACGACCTTATGGATATTAGAGATATTTCTAGAGATTATTGTCACTCAAGAACCCTCTACAAGAGCTTATTTAACGATCTCGAGGTAGCACAGGCGCTCTACAGCTGTATTTGTTAGTAGCCACGTGCTTCTCCTCAACACAAGAACTCTTTGTCTGGTGGCGTTCAATTAACAAACACTATCAATTGAATTAATGAAAAATGAATACATGATTACAATACATGTGTGGCTCATTATATAGAGCTCACTTGTTGTTATAAGATCTAACTTATTCCAATGATAGGAAAGTAGGTTGAGCAAATGTCTCAACCACACACACCAATCTAGGATCACACAACTCACTTAGATTGATTTTAGATAAGTAGGAATTATCTATTCCAACACTCTCCCTTAATGACTACTTATCTAAATATCTATATGGTCATATCTTCATCTCTGTCATGGCTTCAATCCTTCTTGAGCTTGCTTTAGTACGGGCTTCATCTTGCATCTTGTACCTGCATATGATTATTGATGTCCATATGAAACACAATCCATCTACCGGAATACATGGGTTACCAGCCTCTGTAACCGCCAGTTCTCTAGGAATTGTTTTCAGCTACATGATTCATCAATGTTACTCTCCCTTAAATGTAACTTGGTCCTTTATACTCTGGGACTCACAACTTGGTCTCGCACTTTTGAGATTTTTCCATCTCCCATCCCCACCTTGAATCGAAGTCTCTCGCCTCTTCGATTCATTATCAAGTTTAGGTTAAGGGCTCACCTGTCACCCCTGTACCTCTCACAGTGGTTAACTCCACAACCTGATTCAATATCATCTCTTCCCATGAGAGAGTATCATGCGCTTCTGTGCTACAACACATATGCCTGTTTATGCTTTACTAACAGGTCTTACTACAACCTGGGGAAATAGCTTGCCCATGGCTAAGCTTTACAACTTGGACCATAACCTAGGGTGTCGGGTACAACCGATCATGCACCCTCTACAACATTTCAATCAGGTACATAAAACACTTCACACCAATTATCATAACTTCAAAGCCCTTTTACATCATTTCATTAATGACCAATAGACACAAAACCATTTCACACAAAAATAACTATCATCACACTTTCAAACAAGAAATATCAATAACAACTCAATCACACTATCGTAATTGAAGGTTGTGTGAGTCCGACGAAATGGGCACATACACCTCACTTCATTTCGCTATAACACCTCCAAGCAATGACTCCAAGAACAATGAACTCCAACTTGGCAACAACAACATGACCGCAAGCAATAATCCGATTTACCATTGGCAGCGATATCTCTGCTTCACAACATAATGTGCACTTCACAGCACATAAATCTTTACACCAAATAAATATTGTCCTCCAGACTCTGGGACAGCGCACCACTGAGACTTTCTTCCTTTTCGGCTGGCCGTTCCATCTCATGCAGGCCAATAAGGCTCTCAACAGGCCACCAACAGGGCTTTCACACAGCAGGATGCCAATCTGGCTATCTCATAACAACAGGTTCAACAACAAGTTCAGATCAGCTATGATTGGGCAACAATCCAAGAAAGCAGCGATCTGATAAACTCTCACTGTCTCTCAGCAGCGGATGGATACAACGATCCGTTCTTCACACCACAATAGGGCCTCAAAGGGGCTTCACTCTGCATCAGGAGGAGATACAACTCAACTCCAGGCCACCAGGCACACATAACAGCAGTAGGCCATCACCGCTCTTTCGCTTCACCTCTTCAGCTGATAGGCGGCGCTCTCACGGGAGGAAAAAAAATCAGCCTTTTGGTTCGGCTTACGCTATTCTCCACTCTGATCTCTGGCAAAATAACAGGCTAATCTCAAATTCTGCATGCAAGGTGATGGACTATGCAATATTCCACCTTCACATGGGGCTATGATCTTCACATGCAGCGATCTTCACATGGGCAGATGACAGGTGCTTTCTCAGATGACAGGCGCTTTCTCAAGCGCTCTCTCCATGCTGATTTCCAGCCTTTCGGCTCACCAGGCGATCTCCACACTTGGCTCCCCACGCAGCTCTCCACACGGAGGTCTCCACGCAGATCTACCTCCTTCACGCTGATACTTCTCCTTCACGGTGATGGGAATGGCTTTCTTTCAATTGGCGGCTTCTTATACTGGGCAGCGATCTTCATACATCAACTTGCAGAAAGATCTTCACACAAACAACATGGCGCTCCTCCCGCTTGTCAATCACTGCTTCTCTAGGGTGGAGGAAATTACTTGTGGCCAGCAGAAAATTGTTCCAAGCCGCGTCAACCTCACGCTCAACACAGAGTCTACAAAAAAAATAGATGGCAACTTATACCTCACGCTCACAACGGTGGCTCAGGAAACAATGACTCTCTTTCATGGTGCGATTTACCAGCTGCCGGCTTCTTATACAACAAGCTTCTCCTTCGAGTCTGGTGCAGCAAAAAATCTTCACGCAGCAAAGATCTCCATGCTTTGCAGTGGGCAGTGGACTCACGACTTCCTTAGCCCAACATCGATCACTTGAGGTGGGCACCTTCTTCACCGTTGGCCGTTCAGCCCTTACTATATCGCAGCTACTTACTTGCAGTGATCAGCTCCACCATATTCAGTCCACGATCAACTCGGCAAACGTCTCTTTCAGCTCCTGCGAGAACAATCTTCACGGAAACTCTCCTTTAATAAATTCACAGCAGCTCTCCTAATATACTCACGAATCACTGCCAAAAAAAATTCTTTAGGCTACACTGCCTCCTTCACAGGCTGTGCAAAAAACTGGAACCCCTCAGGATCAGGATCTTGGGCACTCCCGTGAGGGAGTTGGCCCAGGCCCTCAGCTCTGATACCAAATTAACAAACACTATCAATTGAATTAATGAAAAATGAATACATGATTACAATACATGTGTGGCTCATTATATAGAGCTCACTTGTTGTTATAAGATCTAACTTATTCCAATGATAGGAAAGTAGGTTGAGCAAATGTCTCAACCACACACACCAATCTAGGATCACACAACTCACGTAGATTGATTTTAGATAAGTAGGAATTATCTATTCCAACACGTTCTAGTAAATAACAGAGCAAAGATGGAAAAATTTCTGACTTCGGGA
Organism: Pseudotsuga menziesii; assembly: GCA_001517045.1. Classification (NCBI taxonomy): domain Eukaryota; kingdom Viridiplantae; phylum Streptophyta; class Pinopsida; order Pinales; family Pinaceae; genus Pseudotsuga; species Pseudotsuga menziesii. Next base: position 40,625 of record LPNX010829381.1, on the reverse strand, counting down.
AATATTTTAATTAAGAGATAAAACCATTGGAAGGTGGCGTAGAAGTGGGCCATGTTCACACAATCAGGAAAACATTTGTCAATAGAAACATTTTAGGATTTATATTTTTTATTACTGCATCTGACAACGTTGAAGACGCCGCCATGTTTATTACTGCATCTGACAACGTTGAAGACTTGTAAACTATCAAGGGAAACCTTGGCATCCGTAACCAAGATAATACCTGTGGGTTTTTTATGCATGGACACGTGCTTCTCCTCAACACAAGAATTCTTTGTTTGATGGTGTTCTAGTAAATAAAAGAGCAAAGATGGAAAAATTTCTGACTCCGGGAAACATTTTAATTAAGAGATAAAACCATTGGAACGTGGCGTAGAAGTGGGCCATGTTCACACAATCAGGAAAACATTTGTCAATAGAAACATTTTAGGATTTATATTTTTTGTTTTATGATAGTCCTCCAACCGTCATGTTTATTATTGCATTGAAAACGTTGAAGACGCGGCCATGTTTATTACTGCATCTGACAACGTTGAAGACGGGTAAACTATCTACGAGAAACCTTGGCATCAGTAACCAAGATAATACCTGTGGGTTTTCTTTATGCATGGATTGCAACCGTGTCAACAATATCTCAGACTTGCATTTTATTAAGACATCTCCATCAGGCTCCATAGGAGCAATATCTGAAGATCTCTTCATACTTGTTTTAACAATTATTTGAAAAAAAAGGGGCATTAGTTATTGCTTAACCTCAGCCCAAGAAACCAATAAAACGAATTTATTCCTTGAATAATGAAATTCGGGAGTTATTCCACCTGATATTTCTTCAAGACACCTCTTCCTTTATAATGTGCTTGAAGGACTCTATTCTTTTGGCAGTCAGAATTTCTAACAGGCAGATTTTGCTCATTTGCCTCCAATGATCCCCATACGGAGTGAAGATCACATCTTTATAATTGAAAAACAATAGTTTCCCAGTGGTCCTTGGAGGTCGGCTAGCAAAGACAAAATCATGAGTTTTGAGAAACAGTTTGGCAATTTAAGAAGAAGAAACTACGATCGTTGGAACAAAACCCAAGCTGAGAAACAAAACTGGACCGTATTTGTTAGCAAGGACCTTAAGAGAATGGTGAGCAAGGAGGACCAATTGGTGGAGATTTTCGATGATGGGCCATGCATTGGTCCTGGAGGCAATCTGGTAGTAATCCTTCTCTTGTTCAGAGGGAGAGACATGCAAATTTTGTAAAGCCATATCGTACGCACCAATTGTAAGTGCTACACTGTGATCTGGTTGGAAATGAAGAAATGTATGCTACTTAAAAGCCGTTGATATGAGACCTGATCTTGAGAAGATAAGAAAGTATGGCCAATGGTTGCGAATTTCAAATAATTGGTGGCGATACTTTGTGGCAAATAATTCAAATGGTTGCAAATTTCAAATAATTTGTGGCAAATAATTTTGCAAAGCCATATCGCACCATTCATTGTAAGTGCTAAACCATCTTTTGTGACAAGTCACCAAGTATCATGCATGGTCTATCTATATACAATACTTCGTTTGTGGATAATCCCTTGAGTAACGAACGTTCGTTGATCAGGTCGTATAATAGAATGAGGGTAAAATGCAAAGAATAAAACATTTTTAAAAGGGTTATATTATACCTTATGATGCTATGACTAAAATGTAGCTTGTCGTGGGTGTCCAAGAATAGTTAGGAATTGAAACTTAGCACAATTACCAAGTAATTCTAAAATACCGTTCAGGTGAAGGCTAAAGATAGCCGGGTCAACTGAAGCGCCACTGTGGCTTTTTATACCAGCTATAGGCGGGTATACTATCCATCCTGTTCCTATGCTACTTAAAAGCCGTCAATATGAGATTCAAATAAGCTCGCCTTATCGGAGATAGTGAAATCCATATCACTTCTAAAAAAGATACCAAATTTAGATTCATTTTTGGCAATGTTTACATTGCTATTGAGTTCAACGTATCATCCTCGAACCTGCAATTGAGTTCAATGTATCATTCTCGGACCAACGAACAAACAAAGGTAGAACCAAAGTATATCAAAACTTCTACAATGTTGAACTGGAGATATGCCGAAGTAGTGGAATCATGTATTAATGCGGACAGAGCTCTTATATAATTAAATTTAAACATATAAACAATAATTTATTCGTTCAAGATAGTATAGTAGGAATACACAGACATGGTTGAGTTGCTTGTATACATGTCTTCAGTTCAATAACCTAATGAATCCTGTTAGCGAACCCGTTGATTCAGTCAACTAGCTATGCTCTATGCTTCTTATGCACTTCAGCTTTGAGATTTCAGCTTTGGCACAAAGTTAATGTTCTTATGCACTTCAACTTTCAAATAGTGATCAAGTTCTTATGGCAGGGACTTGCTGCCTTTAGCAGCCTCCCTTGTTTATATTTTGATTTGATTTGATTTGATAAAACATAATGAAGCACACTTAGGGTGAAAATTTAGAAGTTGTTGGGTTGTGAGGTGTTTTTTTATTTTATTTTTTATTTGATTTGTTGATGAAACATCATAATGACGTATATATAAGGTGGTTCATGGTTGAATGACTTAAGAATTTAATGGTTGCAATGTTGGGTACCTTGTAGTTCATAAAGTGAAGACAAATGCCTTGAATAGTAGGACAATTTGAATTACAAGCACTCCAAATTTGTAGAAGAAGTAGAGTGGTTTTTGTTGGGATTATTATTAATCCTTTCTTTGACTATATAGTATATTTGTCTATTTTCCTAGCTTATGAGGTCTTCATCACTCCACTAGTGCAAGAGGGACACACCTTGGGGACATCTGCCAGTTATTGCACCTGATTGCATAAGTTCAGGTGCCCCAGGGACCAATCCCTATAATTTAGGAACCCACTCTGAGTGCCCCAGCAGTCTCCAACAGTTGACTCTAGTAGGTATTCAATTAAGTCCAGTTATGCTCTATTTCCTATTAGTTAGATCACTCTCAGTCATCCTAGTGTCAATTTCCAAGATTCAGGGGAAGCAGGGCACACTTGCTCACCTACCCTCATCAGTTAACTGAGTGTGGATTGTTTTAGTGATCCAGAGTTGCATTAGTGAAGCTCTATTGGTGATTTTTCCACACCGAGTTAGCTCGAGAGTCATTCCAGGTTGGTATATTCGAATCATATCTTAGGCATTCAAATTATCCTATATGTATAACCATTGTATTACATATTAATTATTGATTCATGAATATAATCATATTATTCCAATTTTGTCTCCATGTGTGCAATTTTTCGATAAGTAATTGATCAGTTTATGCCAAATTATTCTCTCTTCTCATTTGAATCATGCAAGCTGATAATCCTATGCTTCATTGAATTTAACAGTTCTAACAAGTTGCAATTTATAGAAAGTAAACATATATGTTGGATAAAATATGAAGTTGGTGTAATATTACTTTTCTAGGGCATCCATGTTGTGAGGGTGCGTTCCAAGGATAAGAGTTATCTAAACTATAAATTGGCTCATGCTTTGGGGAAGACACATTAGACCATTTTGTGAAGCACAAGAGGTGTTGAATAAGGAGTGTTTCATGGGTGCATGATGGAATGGTTTAGGCATAGAGTAAAACACATGCTCCCTTCTTGAAAAAGACGATGAGGTTGTGGGTCTACTTGGAAGACATGGAAGGTGAAATGGCTCCCTTAGTTCAAGGGGGATGGTTAGGCAATCTTAAAGGGGGTGATTATGCAATATTATATTATATAAAATGGAGGTTGTTGAGATGATAAGACATATTGGAAGAAGATGCAAATGGCTATTCATACTTACATGGAATATTGTCAAGGATAAAAGTTTTGTGATTGAGTGGAAAGGTTAGGGTTGAGCAGTGTGAGTGACCTAGGTAAGTTGACATTATACAAGAGGAAGAAATGGGAATCTTCAAGAGGTAATCCCATGGATGCTTCAAGAGAAAGTGTGTTGCTAAGTGTGATTGCAAGGTCTGGGTTGCTAACTTCAAGATCCCATCTAGTGCATCGTCCATATCTTGGGTTGTAGTTTACTTTTGATGGAATGCTGCTAAGTGTTACGATTTAATGGCTACGTGACCTATCTTAATTACTTGGTATGCCCAGGAGATAATGTTTGGACACTACCTCCCTTATTAGATCGAGTTCTATAAATTCTAACATTCATTGGGATTTTGAGTTGAGTCCTATCAAAGAAGGTGCAATCTAGGTGAAAATAGTCCAATATGACCAATTCATTGCACTATTGCTCGCTAGTGTCGCATGTCTCAAGGATGGAAATTTTTTATTTATTGGATTGTCATACGTAAACTCGTCAATGTAGACTAATGAATCTCATTAAAGGAGATTAGAATTGGATACCTACTCACATAAAACTATCCAAATTCCCAACAATATTGATGACAACTAATTAAGCTAACCCATTGAACAAAACATTATTTTGATTATTTAATATTTTTGTTATTAAAATTAGTCTATTTATACCTTTATGCATTTTTGTGAATATAAATAACTTTTATATTCATTTAACAAATATGCAAGCATTTACACACACACATATAGATACAATTTCACTAGTTAAGTGAAGCAAATTAGATAGTTCACTTCATGAAATCATCATTTATGATGGGAAAATCCCATAATATCCAATATAAATGCTTATTATTGTTATAAATACTAGCGCAACCACATAATTTGTGGCTGGATCACGTCGATAGGATCAAATGGTTGAGAGATATCGATGGAATGAAAAACAATTTGG
>LPNX010829381.1:2431-35708 GCA_001517045.1 Pseudotsuga menziesii | reverse complement strand
ATATATATATATATATATATATATATATATCACATTCTTCTAGTTATATGCCACGAACTGTTGATTATTCATTCATAAGCTATGATTTATCCATGCATTGCTACCAATTATCCATTCATCAACTACCATATATATATATATATATAGTTTATTTCGAATTTTGAACGACTGCCATAGAATCAATCTTGACAGTACACTTGTCTCATCCTCACCCATAGATGAAAAGCATAGGTTGTAGTCCACCCCAAATCTCAAATAAAAACACCTATCGACGTAATTACTAGCACACCCACATAGTTTGTGGATGGATCACGCCGATAACAATGAAATGGTTGAGAGATAGCGATGGAATAGAAGACAGTTTGATTTTTTTTTGTTCTTCATATTCTTCTAGTTTAACGGGTTCAACTCTGAGTTATCCATGCTTAGCTATATGTTATCACCCACATTCTTCCTGCTATCTATTTATCAACTATCAATTATTTTTTATATTTTTTTTTATCTCACATTTTCTATTTATCTACCATGAACAGTTGGTTATCCATTCATCAACTATGAGTTATCCATGCATCGCTACATGTTATCCATTCATCAACAACCAATTATTTTTTATATTCATTTTTTTTATAATTGCTTATTTTGAATTTTGAACAACTGCCATAGAATCAATCTCGACAATACACTTGTCTCATCCCCGTCCATTGATGAAAAAAATAGGTCATATTCCACTCCAAATCTAAAAAAAATGCCTATCGACATAATTATATATGAGGTTGATCATATAACCCATAATATCCCATATAAATGATGATGATTATTATTAAGAATATTATATATAAGGTACAGGTATCTGCATTACACATTCAAATAATAAGTCGTGTCTTTTAATATGTGACTTATCATTATAATAATAAATAAATGCTTATTATTGTTGCCACTATTATTATATATGTCGTTAATCATATGAGGTACAACTTACAAAAGATATGTATTACACATTTGGATGATAAGTCATGTTCAATGTAACTTATCATGATTATACAATATTAACCGATGACAAAATAAATGCTTATATATTAGAACATTATTGGTGATATAACTTAAATATATTTTAAGATTTAAAAAAAATAAAAATTTATCCTTGTAAAATATATAAACCTATTATAATAAAAACAAATTTATGAAAAACCTTTTTTAAAATAATTTATCCTTGTAAAAAAATAAAAGCAAATTTATTAAAAGCTTTTCATATAAACTTATTCTTGCATTTTCATCACTATTTTTTAGTATAATCATATTCTTGTTTAAAAAAAAAAATTATTAGTGATTTTATTCCTCCAGTATGAAGTGGATTCATATTAAGATAAACTTATTATAATAAAAACAAATTTATGAAAAACCTTTTTTAAAATAATTTATCCTTATAAAATAATAAAAACAAATTTATTAAAGGCTTTTCGGTATAAACTTATTCTTACATTTTCATCACTTTATTATAATCACATTCTTGCTTTAAAAAAAAATTTATTACTGATTTTATTCCTCCACTATGAAGTACATTTTCATCACTATTTTTAAGTATGATCATATTCTTGCTTTTAAATAAAATTTATTAGTGATTTTATTCCTCCATTATGAAGTGGATTCATATTAATATTCAAGTGATTTTATTATTATTATTATTAATTTAGGTTTATTCATATTAATATGCAAGTGATTTTATTATTATTATTATTAATTTAGGTTTATTTTGAAAATTAGGAGTAAATAAACATTAAATTAATTTATAATTTTTTTATTTAAATAATAATGATCTATGATGATTTCATTGTTTATGTTTTCTATGTAATGATTTAATTGCTTATGTTTTGTATTTATATTTATATTGAATTAAAACTTAAAATTTGAAATAAGCTTCATAAATTTTTAATATAAAAATTTAATAGGAATTGATTTTGATATCTTTGTGGATTTCACACAAGAACATATACTAATTGAATTAGCTCTTGGGGATACTAAAAGGAGAAGAAACATGGGTTAGTTTTTGATCCACTTATGTCTACAAAGGTTATGAGACAATTTAGTATAATTCTTTTGGTGTGACCACACATTTTACCACTACCTCAAGGGGACCATGTAGCTCTAAGAAAATCCCCAATGAGAATTGGACCTTTCCCAAAGGTGAAAACTCCTTACTCCTCACCATTGGATCCAACTCTTTTGGGCTAATTTCAAGGACATAAGAATATGTGCATGGGTCACTGGATCATTTAATTTTAAAATTTGAATGATATGGGGGCGGGGTTCGTGTAATGTCCCTTTTTAAGAAATTTTATTAAATGACCAAATTTTCACTTTTTCCCCTAATTTGACCTTTGACTAGTTTTGATGTCCAGGTCTCCAAATTGGTCCAAATGCTCCCAAATATTCATAGAAGGTATATGAATGATATTAAGGTTTGAATATGATGTTCAGGGAAGCTTTATGACCCTCTAAAGTATTCTGCAAACTTGTTTAAGATTCTGGTCAAGGTAGGAGTTTTGACTAGTAATTTGGGGTTCTAATTCCCCCACAATGAATACTGAAAATGGCTTCCCAAATGCACTCAAGCCAACTAGAATTTCTAAATGGAATCAGGGGACATGTAAAGGACATAAATATGAACTCATATGCATCACTATTCAAAAGTTTAATGTCTGCTATAACTCCCTTAAATCAGATGCAAAAAGACTAGTTTCAACCTTGGGGGAAATGATAGGCAAACTTCTTGAAATGCTATGAAACTCAAAAAAATAAATCCAAATGATTATGTAATGAACATTAAACTAATGTAATCCATAAATAAGAGTCTATTCATCCATAAACCATCAGTATCCATTCGAATCTATCAACATTATATTGGTTCAGTACATGGTAGTGGGGAAATGACACTGTTTCTTCATTGTTTAACATTTATACATGAAATATTTTGGGTATTTCAACCTGAGAGTCTGATGAAATTTAAATACATAAATAAAAGTCCATTTATCCATAGAACACTAGTAGTTTACTTATCCATTCGAATCCATCAACATCAAAGTGATTCACAACAAGATAGTGGGGAAATGACACTATTTCTTCATTGATTAACATTTTACATGAAACCTTTTAGTATATCGAACTGAGAGTCTTATAAAATTTAAATACATACCATTTACATAATAACATAAAATAATGGGGCATTATAATCCCCCCCGAAGAAATCAATAGCTCACCCAAAGCGCAATCCCTCCATGAGCAAGAATATGCCATAAAAACTAGAAATGGTTGAGAGAAAGTGCTGCAATAGAAGGAACCACAAGCTTCCTTGTAGCTTACACCTGCAAATAAAAATCCAATAAATCTCCATGAAATACCTGAGTGGCATCTCCAAACACCAACTTGGATGGGAATCTTTCACCCTCAAAATTGGCTAAGGCAAGAAAACTAGTCATCCACTAGCTCTCACAATTCACAAATGACAATTCCTCAAATGAGAAAAAGCCATTCTCTTGGTTGATTTCTGTATTTTATAAACATCCTTAGCCTTCTAAGATTACCTATCCATTCACAAACTCAATCCTATTCTAATTTGGGTGTGGGCTCAAGATTTGCCATGTGTCCTCCCTTTCCTAGCCTTCCTTCTTCCCCCAATTTGAGTAGGAACCCATTGAGCTTCCCCAAATCACATGAGCTCCCTATTGGATACTCTGTTTCGACCTGACACATCAGATATGTTAGATATCATTCTTCATATCTGATTTGTGTCATACGTGTCATAACATCGTCATCGTTGTTGTCATAGAGCTAAGGAATCTAGTCCAAGTGTCTCACTAGCTCCAAAATGACTCTTCCTCTCCCATGTAAGTTACATTTCCTTCCAAATTTGACCTATGATGTATATTTCCAAGTGTATTATTCTTATAACTCATCCAAGAACATTTAAGCTTCCCATGGATTCATAATTGCTAGAGGAGGATGCCATGTGGCACATAAATTATAGCTTGTGTGGGTCCCATAGTCTCCATGTGTCTCCATGCTCCATTGCCACTTCAATTTTCTCTTGTATTTATTTATTTATATGATTTATTAAATATTTATTCCATTCTAATGTTCAAACATCATTCATTTACCCACTTATTCCAAATCCCAAAGGTTCCACTCCCAACTTAGGAAACTAGTAATTTTCCTCCTTGGCAATTATTTGATCCTTTGCATCAATTTGAAAAAATCTAATGAATATGGAAAATGTGTTTGGGCCATTTTGACCCAATGAAAAATTTGGGACATGACAAATCCTCCCTTCCCAATATTTCTTGTCCTCAAGAAATTTCAAACGTGGGTGTTGAAGAACCTGCTTTCTGTATGATTCTTTGAAGTTGCCACTGAGTTTCCCAACTTTGAGTCTTTGAGATTCCATGAATATTTGAGAGAGGAACAAAAATGCTTGTTGCTGCACTAATCTAATTAAAATCACTTTATTAAATGGGGAATCCATCTCCCATACTGCTTGTTTCCCAAAAAAATTAAAATCAATGGGACTGAGAAAATATCCGAGGGTCCCATTGCTTGTATTGCACTCCAACAATTAAGAGTTCTCTCCAACCCATACCATTAAAGAGAATTATGAGATCCCATTTTCTTATATCCATTTTTCCAAACATCATGAGTACATAATATATATAATCAAAGTACGTAACAACATAATAAAAATGTACATCAAGGAGGTGCCTCGTCAAAAAATCATGAAAGTGCTTATACCTCCAAGTAAGTAGACCACCATTTTCCAAGTGCATACAAGCTTCACGTGACCAATAAAACCTGCTCCAATGACATAGGTGAGGATACCATGTCCCATAATGCTTCTCCAAAGATATATATAATGTGCATCAATATAATCAGCCATGTGTTCTTTCATCCAAGGAGTGAATGAAGAACCTCCACCAAAATATGAACCGAATAATGAGAAAAAAAAACAAGGAGACTTCAAATGAATCAAAGAAGTCTCACCCATACATTCATGAATAAGATAATCCTAAATATATAACAAAGTATGTGTCTTGAAACAAAAATGTTCTCCAATCATAAATCTATTCACCCCAGTGTTGGATGAATTTCCTCCAACATCAAATGAACCAAGTGTTGAGCAAGAGAAACCATGAGTCTTCAAGTGAATCAAATGCATATCATAGGTGCATCCATGTAGATGTGCATCATTATAAAGTAACAAAGGATGCTGCTGCAAATATGAATAATAATGTGCTCCAACCATGCCATCTTAAAACATAAATCTAGGAGTTTCATACTCCTCATGCGGCACCAGAAAAAAGAACCCTTTCACCCATACTTCATTGAGACTAATGCTGCAAAACATGGAATTGTAGGATGTAGGAGAGTGAAATAACTCACCCAAATTATCAAAAAGTGCAGAAGTTTCATCATGGAAAGGATCCATATGTGTAGTATCATGCAACTCCTTCAAAAGTGTGAAACCTTTGTCATAGATTGGTTCCAATGTAGAGGAATCATGGTCTTCTTTAAAAATCGCATAACCTTCATCAGGAGACAATTCAAGTTCATCTTCCACCACATCAAGTGTTTGTATCTCTTCAAGATCATCTTCAAACACGTAAAGCACATTGAAATTTTCACATTTCTCATGATCCACCATGTCATGAGAATCCTCCAAACAATCTACCATTTGACAATCTAAAACATAGGAGGAAAAACAAGAATCTTGCAACTTTTCAAGAAGTTTATTATTTTGAATTGTGAGCTTATGATTATCCTCATTATTCTTCAAGTATGCATCATGTAAAAATTCATTAAGCTCAAACAATTTTTTTCTATAAAATATCAAATACATGAAATTACCTTTGATGTGGCACATTGCTCTTTGAATCTTCTCCAGGTCTTCAAGGAAGGATGTTTACTCCAATGAAGTAGATCTCCGACAAGAATTTGAAACCAATTCTTGAGTGTCATGGAGTATTATAAGGGCCTCTTGGATCTTCTTTTTAATCATATTTAATGACCCTTCAAGAAAATGAGGCTCTTGCAAATGAACCTCCTCATCTTCTTCCTTCTTGCTTGGACAAACTTCATGAAGCTCAAGTGGTGATGGGGAAGTTGATCTTGTTTCTTGATCAAATACTACAAGGTATTCATTTTCTTGTTTACTAGAAATTTGGCTTGCAAAAACATTTTTAAATATGATATCTATGTCACCAACATAGAGTTGTGAGCACCCATCAGTAGGCACTCCTTCATAGTTTAAACATCCATTGGTAGAAGCTCTTTGTTTCATTTCCAAGGTAGAATGTGTCTCGAAATGATATTCAGTGTTTTCAATAGAATTTTCTTCATACTCATGTGATGTCTCTTCATCTTTTTCAGAGTCACTTTGGAGTGACTTTCGATTCTCTTCATGTACTACTTCTTCTACTTCACCTATTTCAGAACTAGGTGGTTCATGGGTCTCCTCCTTTTGCTCCTTCAAGCAAGCTGATGAATTTTCCCCTTGGTTTTCTTAAAATCAATATATTTTATCCAACATTGGATAGCCAACAATTCGAATCCTTTCATAATATTCTGGGTCATGTCTTCAAAGATAGGTTCCGTGATTTTTATATGCTCCCCACCATCATATGAGGTTCCCTTTTCATCCCTAGTCAGAGTTTCCTCTTCAACAAAAGCACTTTTGGGTTTCAATATCTAATGGGGGTCCCTGAATTCTTGTATTCATAAATATCAGACCAAATCAAGTTCCAAGATCATGCTCTGATACCACTGCATTGTCCCCTTTTGAGAAATTTTATTAATCATACCAATTTTTCACTTTTTCCCCCAAGTTGACCTTTGACTAGTTTTGATGTTTAGGTCTCCAAATTGGTCCAAATTCTACCAAATATTCATAGAAGGTATATGAATTATATTAAGGTTTGAATATTATTTTTAGGGAATATTTATGACCCTCCAAAGGCTTCTGCAAACTTTTTTAAGATTCTGGCCGAGGTAGGAGTTTTGACTAGTAATTTGGGGTTCTAATTCCCTCACAATGAATATTGAAAATGGATTCCCAAATGCACTCAATCCAACTAGAATTTATGAATGGAAGAAGGGGACATGTAAAGGAAATCAGTATGAACTCATATGCATCACCATTCAACTTTTAATGTTTGCTATAACTCCCTTAAATCAGATGCAAAAAGACTAATTTCAACCTTAGGGGAAATGATAGGCAAACTTCTCCAAATGCTATGAAACTCAACAAAATAACTCCAAATTCTTATGTACTGAAAATTAAACTAATATAATCCATCAATAATAGTCCATTCATTCATAAACCATTAGTATTTCACTTATTCATTCGAACATTATATTGATTCACAACAAGGTAGTGGGGAAATGACACTGTTTGTTCATTGTTTAAAATTTATACATGAAATATTTTGGGAATTTAGACCTGAGAGTATTATGAACTTTAAATATATAAATAATAGTCCATTCATCCATAAACCATTAGTATTTTACTTATCCATTCGAATCCATCAACATCAAAGTGATTCACAACAAGATAGTGGGGAAATGACACTATTTCTTCATTGATTAACATTTTTACATGAAACCCTTCAGTATTTCAAACTGTGAGTATTCTGAAATTTAAATAGAAGAATTTACATCAGAACATAAAATAATTGGGCATTATAATCCCCCGCAAAGAAATCAATATCTCACCCAAAGCGCAATCCCTCCATGAGCAAGAATATGCCATAAAAACCGGAAATGGTTGAGAGAAAGTGATACAATAGAAGGAACCATGAGCTTCCCTGTAGCTTAAACCTGCAAATAAAACTCCATTAAATCTCCATTGAATACCTGAGTGGCCTCTCCAAACACCAACTTGGATGGGAATCTTTCACCCTCGAAATTGGCTAAGGCAAGAAAACTAGTCATCCACTAGCTCTCACAATTCACAAATGACAATTTCTAAAATGAGAAAAAGCCATTCTCTTAGTTGATTCCTGTATTTTATAAAAATACTTAGCCTTCTAAGGTTACAAATCCATCCACAAACTCAATCCAATTCTAATTTGGGTGTAGACTTAAGATTTTCCATGTGTCCTCCCTTTCCTAGCCTTCCATCTTCCCCCAGTTTGAGTAGGAACCCATTGAGCTTCCCCAACTCACATGATAACCCTATTGGATGCTCTATTTTGACCTGAAATGTCTTGGATATGTCATATGTCAGCCTTCAGATATGATTTGTGTCATAGCTGTCATAGCATATTCATCATTGTTGTCATAGAGCTAGGGAGTCTAGTCCAAGTGTCTCACTAGCTCCAAAATGACAGGCTTCCTCTCCCATGTAAGTTACATTTCCTTGTAAATTCGACCTATGATGTATTTGTTCAAGTGTATTAGCCTTATAACTCATCCAAGAACATTTAGGCTTCCCATGGATACGAAATTGCAAGAGGAGGATTCCATAAGACACATAAATTCTAGTTTGTGTGGGCCCCATAGTCTCCATTGGTCTCCATGCTCCATTGCCACTTCAATTTTCTCTTTTATTTATTTATTTAACTCCTTTATTAAATATTTATGCCATTTTAATGTTCAAACATCATTCATTGTCCCCCTTATTCCAAATCCCAAAGCTTCCACCCCCAACCTAGGAAGCTAGTAATTTTCCTCCTTGGCAATTATTTGACCCTTAGCATCAATTTGACAAAATCTAATGAATATGGCAAATGTAATTAGGCCATTGTGACCCAATACAAAATTTGGGACATGACAGTTTGGTCCACTTATGTTTGTACATGTCATGATATCATTTTAATATATTCTCTATAGGTGCAACCACACATTCAACCACTACATCAAAGTGGCACTATGAATTTAAGAAAAATACTCATGAAAACTAAACATTGTCCATCGACAAAAAATCCTCACTCCTCACCAATGGTTTTAAATCCTTTGTACATAAAGCACAAGTCTGTGTCTATCTGTGTGTGACATGTGCTCCATCTAATCTCATAATATAAAGTTGTTCTCTTTTTCTTCCACAATTTGAATTATGTGGGGATATTTTCCAATACACTACATATGTACATAAAAAGGGTATGAGGGTGGGTTTTGATCCACTTACATATGTACATGCCATGAGATCATTTAATATAATTTCTTTGGTTGCAACCACACATTGAACCATTACCTTAAAGTGATATAAAAAAAAAACTATTCAAAATAATTGGAACTTTCCCAGTAAAAGAAAACTCCTCACTCTCACTAATAGACCCAACTCCTTTATCCATTACACACACACACACATTTTCATGATTAAAAAAAGTAAGTTTATTAGTATGAACATAAATAAATAAACCGTAAGTTTATTAGTATGAACATAGTTAAAAAAAACCGTAACTTTATTAGTATGAACATAGTTAAAAAAACCATAACTTTATTAGTATGAATAGAGTTACATTCTTCAAATGTTGCAAAAGCATGACATAACCAGTAATAAAAAAGGAAAAGAAAACAAGATAGTAACCAACTACACAACTCATTTTTAATATCTTAAGGCCCCCAAAAAACCTTCTCATAACTTACAAAGTTATTTTTTATGTTTGATCTTCTGAAATAAGCCAAATTCCTATTTGCATGGTAATTCCTAGCTTTGATAAACCATCAACATCATAATTTCTCTCTCTTTAAATGTGACAAAATGTAATAGTTTAAAAAAATCCAGGTAACCTCTTGACCTCCTCCAATAATGGTTGTAATCTAAAATTGGAGCATGTATGTTCACCCTTGAGCCATATGATCACCAATAGCGAGTCACCAAACACCTACAACCTATTGATACCATTCTCACATGCTGAGTTAAATGTAATTTTAGCGCCATAAGTTGCACAAAGTTATTTGTGCTTCCTCCTAGCATAACTCCCTCATCGCCACATGTTTGAGGCTCACCTTGAGCAACACCATTGAAATGGTTCGAAGTATAATTGTTATCTACAACCTCAAAAACCACCTACCTAGTAGTAACATCTATTTTGTCTGAGGATTTTTTCTAAATACTTAAATTTTGTGATTCACACCGCACTAGATGATATAGCTTATCATCAAATAGGCTAAAATTCCTAACCAACTAAATACCCAATAAATTATGAATGGTAATGCTCTGTAGGGCTTCACCAAATAATTTGCACACCAATTCCTTAAACTCTTCTCCACTAAAGATCCTTCCAAACATTTCTTAAACTTGTGCAGAAATTTAATTTCCTTCCAAACTTGAATAGTATATGGACTCTCCATCACCAAATGATAGTTTGTTTCCTCATTGCATTTACATAAAGAGCATCTTTCTCTTCTATATCTATTCCATGTTCGAATAACGTTCCACATTAATTCCTTATTGCATAATAACCAGGGTAGATCCAAATCCTAGGCTCTATCAAGCGCCGAGAGGGATCAAATATCTAGAGGTGCAAACCTCTTCTTACGTATTGCACTCAAGGAGCTATCATATTTGGTGTGTCCTATATATAACCATTGATTTGAGTCAAACCAAAAGACACATATTTTTATTTACGGTTGACATATAATATTTTTATTATTAATATTTAATATTATTTATGGCCGACATATAGTATTTATTATTATTTTTTATTTTGTTAGGAACGAACATTACACCATATTCCCCATACATGGTTTTAAAACCATGTGCAAGTCCCTCCTAAAACCATGGGTTGTTTAGGAGGCCTTGCACATGGTCTTAAAACCATTTGCAAAGCCCTCATAAACCATGTACAATAAAACCATGGGTTGTTTAGGAGGCCTTGCACATGGTTTTAAAACCATTTGCAAGGCCCTCCTAAACCATGTATAATAAAACCAAGGGTTTTTTAGGAGGCCTTGCACATGGTTTTAAAACCATGTGCAAGGCCAACATTTTTTTGTGGATAATTCAATTTTTTATTTTATTTTATTTTGTTAGGTAGGAACATTACAACATCTCCCCCATATTGTGTTTTTTTCTTTTTCTGACCCACATTTTTTTTGCGGATAATTAAATTTTTAATTTTTTATTGTTTTGTTATAAGATAGGAACATTACAACATCTCCCCCATATTAGGTTTTTTTTCTTGGACAACATTTATTGTGGTCGATAATTAAAATATTTATTTTTTATTATTTTGTTAGTAACAAACATTTCAAAATAATATCGACAAATGTTACAAGACAAACATTACAAGATCTCCCTCATACTGGGATGTAGAGCGCCTCTCAGAACAAAAACCACATAAATATTTTATGCTTTAAAGATCATTAAAACTTCCACATTGCCTTCCACCACCAAACTTATTCAACCTGATCACCTCTTTTATCCAAAAATAAATATCATACTTTTGAAGTGTATACACCTGAAGAAGTTTTCCCACAAATCAAATAACCCATATTTTCCTTAACTCTAGCATGATTGAACCTCAAATTGTCAATAAAATAAAATATGTCTAGATCAATGCATCTTCCCCTTGAAAACCTCAAAAAATCTACATTAATCTATCCTTGCCCCAAGTAACGACTCGATCATAAATATGAGAAAATTTAAAGTATCTCTTAACTCTTAGGTATTGTATAATTGGATTGGGAAGTTTGAAATTTAATCCACAATCAACTTATGGATCTTCTCCCGTCTCACTCTGCTGCCATTCCCAAATTTCCACAAAATACCATTAGACTAAACGAAAATATAAGACATCAACTTTCCACATCACATAAACATTTTGTACAATTTTTTTAGTCTTGCAAATCTCCACCCATAGATAAAATGATCTAATAACAAATTTTTATTATTCATAATTTTTGAAATTGAAAAATGAATTAAACACCCTCTGAAAACAACTTGACACCTTGGATGATGCAAACTCATGTAATAAAAAAAATAAAATGAAAGATTAGTGAGAAAAGAGGTAAAACCGTGTAATCTTTAAACTACACGAAATTGTCATGAATGAAAGAGCAAGAATTCCCGCACAATGATTTTATCACAATGTGATGCCATTGTTTAGACAAGCAAAATAACGACAAATGGTATATGAAGACATAACGTTATCCATTCTCCATTTAGAGATTTATTTAAATAATAATTCATCAACAAGAATAACTATACATTGATATTCACTTTGAATACCACAACATTTATTAAGTATGTTTGTTGTCCCACCCAAATTGGTTGATATTTTTACTGGATTCTAGTGTGTTGTTATTTGTGTAATACATTTAATAAATGTAAATTATTACAATTATTATATTTTGAATGTTTGATTTTTCTAAAATATTTTGACAAGAAAGTCAAAATGGATGTAATGAATTATTTTTATTTAATATTAAAAATATTGAGAGGAATCAAGACTGAAGTAGCTGTTGAAAGAGTGTTTGCTGACCCACAAGAGAAAAAGACAAGTGGCGAAAGCTACTGTCTGAGAACTCAAGTAATGCAGGAGGCATCTTCCCCAAAATTAGGTCAAGACTCATTGTGGAGTGCTAAAGAGAATAAGGCTCATAAATGACCAAGTCCTAGGAAAAATACTATATAATAGTATGTCCATCAAGCAAGCTGGAAGCTAGCGATGGACAGGGAATTGATCTGTTAATGCAAGAGATGTCGCATTGATCAGATTTTGTTCTTGTGGTTCAACAAACATGCATGGGGTTATAGAGCAAGTAAGACTTGGATGCTCTAGGAGTTGGTTGGGAGGAACGCCAACTTCAGTTCTGTTTTTTCGACAGTGATGTTAGGTTCCCTATTCTATTTCTTATCTGTTTAAATATTGATAAATTATAGACTGAGTATAGACATGAATCGTTATTACATTTTTATAGTAAATTATACACTGTATCCATTCTTAACCTTTTCATATTTCAGATTATGATTTAATATAAATTGTTCTTCATTGGCACATGAAGCGTAGATTTATTATCTTAGTATATTTCAATGAACCTTTGTTTGGGCTTCCATACCCAAATTAGAGATTTGAATTAGTGGATGTAGTGTTAGCCTAACTAGGGAATCTGATCGAGGATATTATAGATTTGATTAAATATTTTAAGCGTATCTTTCAACTAATCATATTCCCTAGAAGCCGATGTTTCTCATACAGAGCTTATCTCTGTTTTTAAATCTGTATTAACTTTAAAACTTATTCCATTTAAAGACTCTTGCTTCCAGATTTGCCTACGACTACAGGTAAATTACTTTGATATAAGCTTAACAATGACATTACATAGAGAAATTCAGAATACATAAATAGTAAACGAAAGGGGTGCATACAGTGGCATAGAAATCTTTAGAGTATATAGAGTAGAGTCGATAGGCTTTTCTTCCAAACCAATATCTAAATCGCATAAACCATCCTAAGTATGCATAATAGAACCGAAAAGATCACCATCATATAAACATTTAATTCACGAATCCCTAGGATAAGAAGTTAACTCAAGGTTAAACAATTACACAACTAATGTCGGTTAGGTAATCATACCCATTATAAACTAAATCAAGTTTAGATGTATTTATAAATCAATCACATATAAGCTCATAAATCTGTAATTATGATCCAAATATTAAGATAAATAAAAATAGTTCTGATAAATTACAGAGCAAAATAATATTAATCATTAAAACTTATAAACACACAGTCCCTAATCACGGGTATCACATCCCGTGATAAGTGGCTCTATCCACCAGACCTTTCAACACAATCAAATCACATAAAGGATATTAATATTCGATTCTCAATCAACATAAATCATGAGTGGCTATAAGCCCATTAAAATGGCATCCACCATTCAATGAATCAAATGACATATACATCTGAGACTGAGTGGATAGTATGCCAATGCAAATAAAAGAGAGGTTACAAAGCCATTTCCGCAAGCCAATGCAAACCCATGAAGGTTTAATAACACATTTTCAACTTATCTTCGCAATAGTGGCGTAATCCCTGTTCTTGTGCAGTCCATGAACCCAACGAAGACCCACCGTAACCAACTTATTAATAAAACCTTACCATTTTGGCTTTCGATGGCCCACCATTGATGCAGACCGAGCACAACCACGCCAGGGAAACACATGCATATCAATCAAACTAAGAACTTTTAGTATGCTTGCTAAGTAAAGACTTCTTTTGTTGATTTAAATAGAGTAGGGGAAATTTTTCTCACCTTTAGCAAAGAAGAAGGAGGCCTGAGAGGAGGGGACCTTGTCGCCACTCTTTTCGGCCAAGTTCACCACCTACATTTCACACTCTATGTATTTAAAACTTTATATATTTTGAAACCTGTAAATGACCAACATTAAGGATAGTCATGATAGGGTAACCCTTACCTGGCCAAACGAAGCACGAATTGAAGCTTGGAGTCATGTTTTCGTTTGAAGCATCTCTAGTCACCTGCATAATAAAGGAAGAGAGTTGAAGTCTCATTTTGAAAATAATTTTAATAGTCATGTAAATATTCATTGAAACTTACTCGAAAATGAATGCAGAGAGGGCTAGGGGTTGGGTCTTCTTGGATGCCCTCATTTCTACTCTTCCTACATCACGATGGAGAAAACCCAATTCATATATTTTCATATGCCATTAATCTAATAATAAAATTACAAACTGAGTGAAACCAAATCGAGAAGTACTTGTTACCTTTTTAAAGGCTTGGTAAGCTCGAAGCATGTTCTGTTTCCTTCATCACCATGATCAATCGGGTATGCCTAGGCCATAATGACGACCATTACACTAATAAAAACCTTCAAGAAAAACCTCAGAAGAAAGAAAAACAAGTTTCCTTAATAGACTGTGTAAAGGTTTGGGAAAGAATATGCAGTACATCCATGAATGGTCGAGCTCGCTCCCTTCAAATAGTTACAGACCAAAACTGAAGCGAAAACAAAACCCTCCAAAAAAGTAAAACCACATTAAAACCCTTTCCAAAACCCTTGCAAAAAATCCTGGCAGGTGGAGGGCTGAGATCCCTCTTGGACCACCCTTGGATGCATTAAATTTTCCATTGAATGCGCCTAGTTGTGCTATCAAATCACAACCAGGGAAGATTTAATTGCCATAGTTAAAAACTTAATTGCATGCACTAACACCCTTGTATCTCCCCTCATAATACTGTATAACCAAGTTATAACATCAACACACAGTGTGCCAAGGTCGTGGGTGTAATATCCCCCAATTTTGTAATAATTTTGAAAGACTATTTTATTTTTGTTTTGTATAAATATGATTGGAAGACTTGGAATATGCCAATGGGTCCTTGAAGGAAAAATGTAACTAAAACGTTATGCTGGTAAAAAAAATTTGAATGCATGCAAGAGTGGGGGACGTGATGGGTCACTCTTAGGAAGTCGCACCGGGCATGTGAATGCTAGGATGACACTAGACGCACCCTAGGGACTCAAGAGGTAGTGGAGCAGAAATTCTTGTGGGGAATTGTGTGTTAGCTGCAAAATACTTAGGAAACAACAAAGATGATAAAGAATGAAGCATATGGTAGGAGGCAGGACGTCGTTGAGTATGCTGGAACAAGGAATACTTGCTGTGTGAGCACTCAGTGTTAGGCAATCAATCTCATTGGAGAACTAGACTGACTTTGATTGTCACCTCTCTTAGCATGCATAGTTTAGCTAGGGGGTGATTGAGGACAAAGTGATCTGTGCCTAATCTACGGTTGGGTGGAATGTGGTTGTTTCCTTTTCATTGCGGCTCGTTTTACAACAAGTTCCATCACTGAATATTGTTTTTGCAAACCTTTTGAGCTCAAGGTATGTTTGATTATGATTAAAAGGGTGTTTTAATGGAATGATGAAATAACATCTTAGATTTAATGATGCTTATGAAACTGTTAATCACACTCTCAGTTTTCAATGATTGTGCTATGTATTGAGGAGAATGGCCACTCAAATGATGTAATAGTTTATGTAAAGAGTCACCAACATTTGCATGTTTTTCTCTGATTTTATGAGCTTAAGGTGTTTCTGTAGAGCGATGTATGTAGTTCTCCTTTTTCCTACAATGATAGTGCCTTGGGGTTGTTGATGAAAAATTAGGAATGATGATTGGGATGTGCTATTAAGTGTAGGATTACTTGAGTTATGGAATTTATTATTGGTAGGATATGCACTTACTCTGTTTCCATTCCCTGGACCTCATAGGATGACTTAGTTCCTGGAAGAGACCATCCATCTCTATCTGAATGACTGTAAATTGTGTTTGGTATTTTTGGATGCTCAAACAGTGTAGTTCAGTGCCTTTAAGGTTTTTACTAGGATACTGCCTGTTTTGTTGTTAAACCAGCCTAAGGAACCCATGGTAGGGAAGCCAAAGCACTCTCTCGGTTTTTCCCTGTTTAAGTGAAGTCTTGTGTAATGTTCAAATTTTCCTAAGGGGGTAAAAAAAATGACGAAGGATTTGGCTGTCAAGGTTCTTAAGAAAACGACCACTATACACCTCCAAAACACTTAAGTCTGAGCCGGTTTAAGTAAGCTCAAATGGCTTAAAGTCGGGACTCCTTTGAGGTTGGGATCTTTCCTTAGTTGGGCCAAGGATTCACTGAGAAGTTAGGCAAAAACCCTTGGGCCAGAAGGCCTACGAAAGTCTTAAGGATGTTAAGACTTCCGCGATCCACATCGCAGAAAGCAGAAGGTGGAAAGGAAAAGTTAAGTCTTAAGGTTATTAATACTTCTGTGATCCGTGATCCGCATAGTCGAAATCGGAAAGCAGAAAATGAAAGTTAAGTCTTAAGGATGTTAAGAATTCCAGGATCCGCAGATCGAAAAGCGAAAAGCGAAAAATAAAGGTTAAGTCTTAAGGATAATGGTTACATCACAAAGAGGGTCAACAAATCCCTCAGAAACATCAGGAATATAGATGGACAATGTGATAGCAAGTTGTACCATACATAGATAGCTATGAAAACCCATTTCACAAAATAGAGAGACATACATACCGTTAGGAGCACAAACATCAACCAGACTGATTATTTACGAAAGCGCTCAGGGAGTGGACTAATCATAATATGCTGCTCTTCATCAATGGAGACTGAAGACAGATAAATCATCAATGCCAAAGGCATGAAAAACGAAGTACCATCACAGAAAAAAAACTCATGTGAGACTTTAGAAAATTTGAGTCTCACCTCCCCCAATAATGTTACCTTCATAGAACTCAGTGAAGGACAAGAGGCCAGTGGAAAAATTGAACGCATCCTTGGATACACAGTGTTGTTTCTAGTTGTGTTCACGATAAACACGTTGAATCTCTAATGAGTGAAAGGAGGATTTAAGGGTTAATATTTTTTCACATTAATCTTCCAATTTAAGTCCAGATAGGGTCGCTTTTTCATTTTCCCAATTTATAACTATAGAGGAATCACCAAAAGTATAAAGGGAAGGAATACCATTTTTAGCAGCAAAGTAAAGTAAAGTCCACAAGGCAAGCAACTCAGCTCTAGAGTTTCTGCTGTAGCCGAATCCCAGTTCCAGGTTGAAGGTGTGTTTATTGTTGATTTCAAGTACAATGGAAACACCACCCATGTTGCTCTTTGTGGCTCCATTGAAGAATCCATGTGGATAATGGAGTGTAGGTGGAGAGCCTACCAACCTTGTTCTTTTCCTTTTCCTAATTAGTGGATACGAATTCAACTGGTCCAAGATCTTGACATAGGTATGCACAATCCCAATAGTCCTGCCTTCAAAAAGAGAGGGATTGCGAGTGATACATATATTCCATATGACAAAAAGAAGTAGATGAGAGCTCGCTGCAAAATTCCTATACCACATCTCAATGTTCCCAAGAATCGTAAAAGATGACCAAGTAATATCCAAATTGTGTGAACTCTTGAGCTAAGCAATCAAATTCCTTATAAAGGAGTAGGATAAAAAAATATGGCTGATGGTTTCCTCTACAGACAGGAATAGAAAACATCAACTAGGGCCACACCATCTTTTCCTCAATAAAGTATCCCATGTATTGATACGATTACCCAAAACTAGCCATAAAAAAACATTTGATTTTTAAAGGAATGTTGTAATTCCAAACCTGAAACAGAACTCTATTATTACTAACACTTCGCACACATGTTCAACAATGATCTAAATAAATTAGAAAACATTTCACAGATATAATCAATTTTATTTACCATCTCGATCATGTTCGGATATGAACCGACACAATCTCCAACTCCGGAGGCGAGTCTCTTATCGATTAGTCCACACGATCACCGGACAATTTCTCTATTGTCTTTAACGCTTAATCCCTTTAATATAGCTTTGGTGGAGAATTTTTTTATAAATTAATAATGATTCAAATTTAAACTAATTAAACTAGCAATTTCCCCAAGAAGGTGCAATAATATGCCTATAGGTTGTTGTTGGAAAGTGAAATCATTGAAATAGAGAAATTAAAACCATTTAAATCTTATATATGTTGTTAAAATTTACTTTGCAGAGTAGAAAAAATAATAATTGTAGAAAAATGAATGAAAGAATGTACATAATATAACATAATAAGAATTCTTGGAGGGGTAGGGCATGGATAATTCATCAACTGAATCGGCCGATGAAGTGAAGTAATATCTAAAGATGAGGCCTCATTTTCATTCTCGACACATCCCCTCGAAGAATCTCTTGGTGTCTCCACAATAATTGTATATCATGTAGTTCTTTCACACCCATTGGAGCCTCTGCTCCTGCTTGGAGTCCAAAATCTCCTCTAAACCAGAGTTAGAAGAAGTAATAACATTGAAGTTGTTGAATGATGCAACAAAGGTTTACTTCAATCATTCTTAACGACTCCACCTCTTGTTTCCCAATAATTTTCATTCCAAAGGATGGATTATATCCTCATTGTTTGGCTATTAGGATAATGATAACTCATATCCACTCCACCCAACTATTCATCTTTGTTCTTGAACACTCGAATTGGAGTTCCATCAACATAAAGCCTGAATAATAAACATGCAATTGTGTTAGTGTGATGGATTGTATTGTATTGTATTGTATGAATGAATGAATGTATAAAGTTATTAGAATACATACATACTTTGATTTGGTGTCCATATCACAGAGTTTCTATTTAGAATCAAATACACCCAATTCCAAAACAGGCACCTCCAATTAAAACCCAAATTTGCAACATGTTGTCAATTAAGGAAACACTTCCATATAAATCAAAATGAATATGTCAGTATTCCAATCTGGAAATAGCACTATTACTCCTATCTGTCGCTAGATGAAGCAAATTTAGTAAGAATACATGGTTCCCATCTTTGATAGAATTAGTTTTGCAAGTTCTAACTTCCTTAAGGGAATTTCCAAGTTCACAATATTTATGCTTGAATCGTTGCTTGTTTGAAATGTATCTTGATCAAGTATAGGTTCATTAAGATCTTCATAATCACGATTATCTTCGAGGGAAGAGGAGGGACAGTGATTTGGACTTTTGCATAGTCTAGAGTTGACTACATACATATAAATTTGCATGAAATTGTTGGGTTGTTGGGAGGGCACATGTGGTTTGGTAACATCTACAATCACTAGTTTTGAGAATACACACAAATGAATCTTCCATAATCCTTTTTCTGCAATTATTATGGTTATACACTCTTTTTCCCAATATCCATAATAGTCACATAGTAGACAACTCTATAGGTTACAGAAGTAGGCAACACATGGCATGCTATCCTTTAGAGAGATATTCTATGGAAATTCACATAATGCAATCCACATGGGATTTGCTTTAAAATTCATTGTTTGATCTATGCTAGAGAGCCATTCCCTAGAAGAAACCATCAATGTTGTCTACACCTAGAATTGCATTGCAAATTCCTTTATCTTCTGCATCATACAACTGATTTCCAAGCATAGGAAGATAAAATTTCTCTAACTTCAATAGGTGATGATAATTGCCTCTAAAGGTAGACATGAACGTAGGAAGATTCAATAAACACAAACTCGGTATTCAAGAAAGCAGATTAAGGAGTTCTAGTGGCATTGTTCGATCCAACTTGAATGCAATTGAAGATATGGATACACAAGTCATGTGGATTCAAAGAGGAATTTTGTATGAAAAAAGTTTAGTGATCTCTTTGGGAATAAATCTGACAAGGGTGGCATGCTTGTTAGATCTACTTTGGATGAACTCTCAATCTACATTTGGAAATATAATCAGGTATATGTAAGAAATCAGGTGTGTTTTCAAGCAAACTGCAAAAAATGTAAGACATGTAAGTTCAATGTCATATATGGTAAGTGTAATAGTTAATTTATTGGCGATTACTCATTCCAAAGTAATATACTAGTACTAATTGGAATGCAATATTTTTAAACTAATATGGTTTTGAAAGTAGTAATGAATATAATGCTAAATATATAGAGATTGAGTCCAAAAGTTCATTCATTGGTTAAGGACCAATACTATATTTATAGTGAATGGGATTATAATATGTCCATATTTCAGTTACTGAATTTCATTATTCTTTTCATTTATAATTGAATGCAATAACAAAATAAAATAGTAGGGTCTACCTTCTTGAGTGTGATGCTTCCAAAATTTACTACAATATGAGGACCTAAAGGAGTCTCTATCACAATGGAACCAAGTACTCATCGTTTCATCTATAATTCCATCCAAGGGAACAATACAATGTAATGCACCAATCCATTCAAAGAGTAGATTTCTATGATTCTAAGTGCACAAAGAGTAGGAATCAAGGTCCTCAATCACTCGGATATTTGATGCACTCGGATGTTTGATGTAGTGATTTCCACTCTATATGATCATGATATTCATGTTCTATTAAGATTTGGACTCCTTAAATGTCTTTTGGTATTTATATAAATATTTATTTTGTCCACTCAAAACTGACAAGATCTTTTGTTTTGAAGTAGCATTGTAGCAATCACCATATTACAAATGGAAAATTGTATTACTTGAATATATGGTGGGGGAAATGTGTTGCCTCTAATGCACGCTTGTAAATGATGAATGGATTGTTCATTGAGTTTTTCATGTATAACTTCCTAATAACATTTTTAGGCAATTCATTATATGATATGGTGATCAGTATATTTTGAACATAATGAATCCAATAGGTGGACGACAAGGAGAGTTCATTAAGTTAATCGTGACGTATTTTAGATAAGATTTTGTAGGAAGTATGGTAGGAAATAAGTAATTTAGACTACATTTGTGAGTATGAATACTAATTTGGAGTTGCTTATACCTTAAAAGAATGATATGGCCATCCTATTGAGTAGGACCATTAAAATATCCAACTGACACGATTTACTCAACTATAGAGTTCGTCACTCACACGGATAGAGTAGTCCTCTCAATTAATTGTGTTAAGGGAGACATTTTATGCACTCAATCATATGGCAGAAAATAGTCCCCTTAAACCAAAATATGGTACACTTTAGGACCCCAAAAGCTTTTAATGTGTTTTGTGCAAGAATGTGGCCATAGGGTAAGTAACCACCTTACCATGGAGGGAATTGTTAATGGTAGTCAGGGTAAGTGTCCAAACAAATTGTGCTTCTTGGAAACAATATTTGATACATATATATGCTTGATATACCCTTCTTAGGATAGTGGGCTTGAAGAAATGGGTCAACTATATACCCCTCATAGGATAGTGGACAGGAGAAGAAATATATAAGGTCATATCCACATTTTCTTCCTCCCTCATTTACTCCTTTGTCTCCTTTACATGGTTGGGGTTTGACCATTTGTGGTAAATTCCCATTCCAATAACCATACATAATTCTAATAGTCCACACAAACAAAAATATGTGCGATATATTCTTTCATAGTGTAGGTTAATTTCTTTGGACATTTACTGTAGGTGGTAAACTCCTTCCTGGACCCAACTAAACATCCATGTCGATATAAAATATACATTAAATACCAATAAACTGGTAAATAGAAAGGAGAAATTTGATCATTTGCACTAATGCTTAAGTGTTCGGCCATACATGAAACTCATTAAATACAGTAGAAAATTTACATAGCATTAAAACTTCCAATTTCTTTTGAGTAAATATACAACATCAGAAAACTCCATGTGGGTGTAAATATTCACACATATTCATAATAAATAAATAAATAAACCTTTCACAAATTCGATCACATCTAGTTTTAAATCAACATATCAAAAGTTTAAAATGGTTTAACTTGCAACTCACCTGTAATAAAGAATACTTTACTAGATTTAGTCAAGTTACAAAATGTTCATATAATTCGGTCATGGTAAAGATCCAAACAAAACTGAGCAATGCCTCCAAATGAATAAAGACAAGATCCCAAATATAGTGAGTTAAACACAATGGAGTTGAATTCCTTGCGAGGTAGAAGATGATAACAATGGTTGTGAATATTCGTGCATGGAATCCACTCATCCTTAGGCTAATGATTTTGAGTAAAAATCATCTTTTATACTCTTCTTAGGCAGCCACAACAACCTCCAGTAAGAGCATTGGATAATATTGAAATGACTTGCCATTATATAGTTGATATAGTTGTTGAGATATGGTTGAATTGATGCCTTCTTGTTTGTTTTCTGTGCAGTTATGATGATTTGTAGGTTTTTTGTTTGTGTTTATGACTCCTGATGTGAGAGAGATAAACTATAAGAAAATAGGATTACATTGTAGTTGGAGGAGGAATGGTCAACTTCCCCTTAGCTGCAACGCTATCTAACAACTTCCAAGTATTTAATTTTGCTTGTGGAGAAGGGAGCATGCCCTTACACAGATCCTGACATAGAGAACACATGCTTTTGGAAAGGTATTCGGTGAGACCGACCATTACACTTCTGTAGAGATGGAAACATTCGATCTTTGGAGCACTTTCACTCAGCTCATTGTGTGAAGTTGAAGAGGATATAGGGGTTGGCGCACTGTACAAATATTTGGGTGATGTATGTTGACGGGTGCTCTAAATTGGAAGAGCTTCCATTTATGGAAACATTGGCATCTTTGGAGGACTTTCGATCAACTCATTGTGTGAAGCTAAATATGATACAAGGGTTGGCGCATTGTACAAAGAAGCCTTGGGTGTTGTATGATGATGGGTGCCTTGAGTTAGAAGAGCTGCTAAGTATGGAAAAATTGGTATCTTGGAAGACTTTCTTAGGTGTAATTAAGTGAAAAATAGAGAATTTGTTTGTGAATAATCATTGGTATAGGTTAGGATCCAACCCCATTATGATATTGCACCCAATATCATGCAACTTATAGACTCTCAATTAGGTATGTGTTTTTTGTGATGGTTTAAACATAAGAGTACTTTAATAGATGACCCACCCAATTTTGAGCTTTGTTGATACTTGTGGATGCTCCAATGCTATGCAAGCTCCACGTGTTTGCTTTAATCCATTGTTTTTCCTCAAGATCATGTACTCCACAACATTCAATTTAAAAGGCCCTAGAATTGTTGGGAGTTTATGAGATATGTTTCCATTTTAACAAGTATGCACATTCCCCTTTAAATGAAAGTGCAAAAGACATGAAATATTGTATTTCCCTCCTCCATAATGACACTGACATAATACATGAAATATTATATTTTCTTCATTCATAACGATGCTTACTCATCCCCTTATTTTAACCCTTTCATGGTGTAAAACAAAAACATATGACTCTTTATCCCCTTGAACCCCACCAACTCTTAACCTCACTTCTCTTTATGAATATAAGTTAAGTAATAAATAAGCTAATTACTTAATATATTTAACTCAATTTAGAATTTATAATAAAAAAGTATTATAGATTTAAAAATTATTTTAAAAGTTTTAGAATAATATAAAAAATATTTTGTTATTATATATCTCCATCTGTCAAAACCATGAAGAAACGTTCGTGAGGAAGCTAATGAATTGCGTAATGTTATGGTTACTACTAACACTAAATATACCCCCTGAAAAGTTCGTTGAGTAAGCTAATGAATTGCGTAAGTCAAATTTTTTATCAACGCCGACCTGATCCCACGTGATATAAGAGCTACACCATATGTCCAAGTCGTAAACCAAGGGTCAAAGTAAGGCTCGCCACATCATTGAATACATAAAAGTAGTTTTGCAGGTTGAGAATAATGGTTTATAGAAACAACTCTTAGATACATGATTAGGCCGTACCATACTTTTTGGGTGGCATTACTAATTCTAATCAGATTGTTTATCTCTAAATGTCTTTGGGAATCCTCACAAGAAGAGATCATGAACTTGAAATCATAAGTCAAACCATTGTCCAAGAGATAAAACTTGTCAAGTAAAAGGTGTTAGAAGAGATCATGAACTTGAAATCGTAAGTCAAACCATTGTCCAAGAGAAAAAACTTGTCAAAGTAAAAGGTGTTTGATCGATCAAGGGTTTTGTTTTGTTCCACTTTGCAAGTTTTGCGTGGGGCAATAATATCCAGGATCTTCATATAGCCTGATTAGTAAACATGCAAGGGATTGGTTTACAACAAACCTTGGTAGCAATGAATTCAAATCCTTTGTGGATATGATTGGTTTCCAACAAACCTTGGTAGCAATGAATTCAAATCCTTTGTGGATACGATTCAATTTCTAACAAACCTTGGTAGCAATGAATTCAAATCCTTTGTGGATATGATTCAATTTCCAACAAACCTTGGTAGCAATGAATTCAAATCCTTTGTGGATATAATATGGATATAAGGTATTTGTAGCTGTTTCTTTTATTTTTGGTGTTGGAGTTGGTGTTCTCCAATACCATACTCTGTCAAAGAAAAACAAACTTCAAGGACACAAAGACCATTCTCTTTGTTGTGATTCTATTCTTCCCTCGTAGAAAATGAAAGGTAAGCTTTTGTTTTAGAGATTGGGATTAAATGCCTTGGGTGATTTGTGCATGAAGATATTGTCAAGAGCACGTATCAAGTTCTTTTATTCAGAAATTGAGCAAGGGTTCTGTGATGCTTCAAATAAAAATCACTGTCAACATATATCTCATCTAATGCTAATAAATT
Organism: Pseudotsuga menziesii; assembly: GCA_001517045.1. NCBI lineage: Eukaryota > Viridiplantae > Streptophyta > Pinopsida > Pinales > Pinaceae > Pseudotsuga > Pseudotsuga menziesii. The sequence continues at coordinate 10,639 of LPNX010829381.1, read as the reverse complement.
GGGGCATACAATCCATTATCTATGAAATGGATTCTAGAGTGAACACATAATATTTCTATCATTACTTGTGTACCATATATAAGGATGAAAGGCTTATTATCTTACTCTTACTCTGCACCTTGAGTTGTATCAACTCTATCCCATGTCCTAAATTAGCCATCTCCATACACCAAGTAACTACTTCTACCTCCTCTTGTTCAATTAACATTGTAAGAGGCCCTTTCCTCTTTGTATGTGTGAGACCATTAAGAAAATAATGTAATGATGTCGGTGTGATTCCATGCTTTTTTGTAGTAACTCTTATAGAATTTAACCATATAATTCAACATCATCAATTTCCTTCCTCGTATCCTTTGATAGCATCGATCTTCTTGGTTGAACTTGCACACCTTACACCCTGGTAGATGGCGGAGCACCACCTTCAACCTTTATCTCATGATGTTGTTCAACATTTGTATATAAATTAATTATCATTAGAAACCTAGTTTATCTCCCCATATAATCTAGAGTGTTGTAGCTAGGTACCGATGGTAAATCCCGTGCCCTTGCCATGACTACATAAACTTATAGAATAAGAACAAAAACATACAAACATAACAACTTAAACATACTTGAATAACAAACATGAAATACAATAGAAACATGAAAATAGCAATATCAAACATACTCTAATTGAAGATACTATGTTAGGGTGTGTTTACAATGATCTCCTGAGTTTTGAATCATGAAATAAAGAAATAATGCTTCTCAGAACGATTATTTATAATGATAGACCTATAAGAGTTGATTGGTCGATGGTCGTTGACGTGGATTGCAAAGTAGAATTTTTAAATATGTATTTAGAATTGATTTGAATATGATCCAATGGCTAAGAAACTCTTTATGATTTTTAAACTGTTTGAATGGTTCTGATCCTTGTGTTTCTAAAATGATTAATGGTTTTGATGATTGATTTGATGAATTTGATGTATAGGTTGTCATTTATTGAATTATACATTGTTGGATTGTTGATAACACTTTGTATGGTTTTAAAATGTTTCAAAAAAATAATTTGAGTCACAATGGAGAAATGAAGGAAACGTGTCACTGGAGTGAAAGGTGACCGCTGTCATGGATGTCTTGTCCATTGAACGTCTAAAAATATTTTTCATAGATAGATTTATATATCAAATTGGAGAATGAATAATTTATGTGATATGGGCTTCCATGGCAAGTCCTCGCTATGGTTGTCCTATATATACAGAGAAACTGAAATGCCCGGATTTTTGACCATCAAAAGTGGCATTTGTAGCAGCCACAAATGCAATTTAGACAGAGAATGGCAAGAAGTAATTCTCGCGGATAAAGAATTTTAGTCTTCTTGAAATTTGTAATATGGATCAACATCAATGGGAAATACTTTTTTTTAACTTTTTTTCTTTCTTTCTTGTAACTATTAAGTAGTTTTTTAAACAAGTCAAGCTATTTTTATAACTTTATAGTGTTTTTAAATGCTTTGTGATTTTTATGAAAAAATTTGAGATTTATTTTTTATCAATTCATTTGATTGTGTTAAAATTTCTTTTGATAAATCAATGTGAATATTTTTTATTTTAATTTAGTTAAAATATTAATAATGATTATTATCAATATTTACTTAAATCAATTTTGATTTATTGAATTTTAAAATAAAACAAAAATAGTTGATTTTTTTATAATTTTGTTTCTATACATTATTTTTTTTTAAAAAGCATTCTTAAATCTTCACAAATTTTATATTGACAAATTATTAATGGAAATATAAATCTATCTAACATATAAATGTAAATTTTTAATGTTGTTGTTATGTAAATTGATGCAATTTTAAATTTTCTCCCATTTTTATTGTACTAAAAACCAAAACTCAAAACCTAAAGAATAAGATATGTAATATAATATTTTTAATTTTTTAGAAAAATAATAAATAATATTATTTTTTTTTAATTAAAAAAAATTCATTATTTTTTTCAAAAATGATATAATTTACAATTATGTTTTTTTTTACTAAAAACATGCNGGAGGTTCAAGACCACCACCATCATCATATCATTAAAGCAACCTTTTACAACTTAAATGTTTTACTATTCAAATAATTAAATTGAATCTATATTTCATAAAGATCAAGTTGATTAAATCAAAGTATATTTTAATTTAATATATTTTACCTTAATATATTAAATTAAATATTATTTTTATACGAATATTTTAAATATAAATTTCTTGTTTAATAATGTTTTATAATTTTAAATTTTAAAATTAATATTAAATTTTAAATAGTATTTATTTAAAATTAACATTCAAAACTTATTCATTAAACGATCACAATATTAACAAGTGGAATAAGCAACAAAGTTGCTTAGTACCTGCCTCCTAAGAAGAGATTGAAAATATATAGCAATAGGATAATTTTGCTATAAAAATATATGATAAAGCAAATATAATTACAATTTGAAAGTNAAGTGGAATAAGCAACAAAGTTGCTTAGTACCTGCCTCCTAAGAAAAGATTGAAAATATATAGCAATAGGATAATTTTGCTATAAAAATATATGATAAAGCAAATATAATTACAATTTCAAAGTNGAGATTGAAAATATATAGCAATAGGATAATTTTGCTATAAAAATATATGATAAAACAAATATAATTACAATTTGAAAGTAGTATCATTGTTTACAATTTTGATGGTTTTTTTATGTTTTAGGTTAATATTAAACAAAATAAACCATTATACCATAATTGGATTACAAATATAATTTGATAAGTGAAAAAATCTAGTACCTAAAAATACGGGAGTAGATTGCTTATAAATTTAACAAATGCTAGTCAAATTTCAATACTGAATACAAATTCCAAATTTCAAGACTAGAGAATTTTTCCAAATTCCTACCTTGTTTACATGTAACATTCATTTTTCATTAAAAACAACTTAAAATATAGATATTAAAACATCTAAATCTAATTATAAATTTAATTATAAAAATATTAAATAATTAAAATACTAAAAAAATAAATTATAAAAGAATAAAACCAAGTTCTAATAATATGTTGCANTTATAAAAATATTAAATAATTAAAATACTAAAAAAATAAATTATAAAAGAATAAAACCAAGTTCTAATAATATATTGCAAAAAATATTAAGCAAACTAAAATCTAAAATTTCTAACTAATCTAATATTATAACTAATTACTAAACTTTATATTTATATTAAAATACAAACCTAATATAAAACAAAAATATTTTTAATTTAAGTATAAAACAAAATATATATTATAAACTATAAACTTTGAAATGTAAAATTAAATTTAATTAAAAATAAAACAATAAAATTTAAATAATTCTTATCTTAAACTAAAAATAAAATAATAAAAATTAAATAATTCTTACCGTATAATATATATTAAAAATTAAACAAATTTATAATATCTTTATTACACCACGGGATATGCCATAAATACTTATGTAGAAACTTGTAGAAACTTTGGAACTGTTTGTAAACCAGATCTTCTTAAATCTTAGCGAATGCCTCGTACAGATAAACGCTTACTTTTTATCACAAAGAAATCAAATTTAACTTAAAAGTTAAGCTACATACTTAATTTATAGAAAGTCGCATAAAGCGTTTTACAATTTTGTTTTATTACAAGGAAAAAAAGCACCGATCAGTAACGCGAACGAAATTTCCGAAAGCTTTGCAAAATTTTCAATATAAAGATAATGAAAATGGATTTTAAGCATTAAAATATATAAGATTTTTCCGAAAGCTTTGCAAAATTTTCAATATAGAGAAGATGAAAATGGATTTTAAGCATTAAAATATATAGATTTTCCATATGAAGTCAATGAATTTCATTCTTATTCGAAACTATATGGTAAAGTTTTCTTTGGGGCTGGGGTGAGCATTTTATCAAGAAATCACTTCAAAGAATGCAGAGAATAGAGAGTTCTCATGGCCTCAAATCGCGGCTCTCTCGGAAGAAACTTCTGCTCATTATAGGCTTTCATGTAATCTTTTGACACAAACTTTGGATAGCTATAACCATTTTCTGCATTCCCATTGCCATTCGGCTCTGCTACCTTGTTGATTATTAGCTGCGGAGGAGGGTACACCTCTGCATTAATGGACAGGTTATAAAACGCTGCGACAGACATTCGATTTGCATCTTTTTTAGAAAGCACGCGATGCCACATGCTCTTGCATTTTCCATTTGTCATCACCTGCATTGCTTGTAGGCACACAAATCTCGACATTCAGTACATTGAGAAGTTATATATACATAACTGTTAAAATCTACAAAAATCTACCGTTACACTACCTCTCCACCTAAAACGAAACCCATGCTCTTATATATATTATTTGTATATACCTCCAACTGATCGCCAATGTCGATAACAATTGCGTGTGAAATGGGTTCGACGTCAAACCAAGTGTCGTCCTTGAGAACTTGAAGGCCAAACTATCTACATAATAATTTATCTGTTCTAAAAGGATGATCAACGATCTTGACAACAGGTGGAAGACTGCATGGACGACCAGCGATAGCCAATGGAGTATGCGGTGGTCACTGCCTTTAGCCATTACATAATAATTTATTTGTTCTAAATCGCTGATCGGGGATCTTCACAACAGGTGGCAGACCCCATGGACGACTAGTGGATCTTCACAACAGATGGCAGACCACATGGACCACCGACGATAGCAAGTGGAGTATGTCGTGGTCACTGCCTTTACCCGTCACTGGTATATATTAATCGAGACCTGGTGGGTGAGCTAATTTTTTCATGCATTTTCAGTTGGAGAGAATGCTGAGCTTGGCAATCAATTTCCTTACATGGTTGTAGTGTATTCGGTAAGGTTTCTGGATTTACTATGTTTGTTTTATTCTTGACGCGTTAAATTCCTGAAACTTGTTCCAGCATTAAGCCATTTTTGTTCAAGTTATGGAGTGTTTGTTTTTGTTGAATCCTGCACCAATGTCAAAGGCTATAATGGCTGGATGCATCATGAAATTACCAGCGCATACTTCCACTTCAAATACCAAAATTGATTTTGTCCTCTTCTTTAATGTCACCTTCTTACGCGCAATTGGAACATTTTTCCAAGCCATTTTATGCCGTGTATCAAACAGATTCATAGAATGTCTTGTGATTCTATGAACCAAAAAACTGAAAATCTGCATAATTTTATTACTAAAATTCAATTTTGTACCTCTCCATGAATCTATATATAGAGATCCCAAAGCAGCCAATATCCTCAGCTCAGCCTGAAGGAGAATTTAGCAGTTTATATGTCATTTGAAGATCACCAGGCCTTCTATCGACATTGAACTCAGCTGTTCAAGCTGCCTTCAAGCCATGAATAAGAGGTGGACACTCTGCAATTGTTGGCGCTAGGTGAAATTTTAATCCTTGTGCTATTGAGGGAGGGAGGAAATCTTTGTAGATGATAAATCTCTGGTTATGTATTAAATCTCTCTACGTTTGTAATCTCCCCAGCCAACAATCAGTGTGTGATTGTGCCTTCAATAACCAGAAATCCTAAACATATCTGGGATTTTAGCAAATAGTTTACAAGCTGAGGATAATGGGTATCATGAGCAAATGACATTTTTAGTCACCCTCAAAGCAGTTTTAGTTTTCATTTTGAGTAGTCATAGCAGAGGGTTTTAACTTTTTAAGTAGGTAGAAGCCCTAATTTGATCTGGGATTTCATCAAATGGTATTTGAACTGAAGTGGTTTACAAGGTGGAGATAAATGGTATAATGAATTGAGATCATACAAAGTGGGGATAACTGGTATCATGAATTCTCAGATTATACAAGGTGGGGATAAATGGTATAATGAATTCAGATTAAATATAGAAAGAGTAGATTTGTTGGATACAGCTTTTATATGTGTATATCCTTAAATTGATTTTTCTAGATCTTTAAGAACATAAGATATCAGATCACAAATCAAGGATACTAAAAATTAGAATCTACTAAAAATAATTTTTTGTCTTGATATTGAAATTAATCTCTATTAATTTTATATATCTGGGCGTCTATACTACTTTTATTAGAGTATTATTGTCCCTGCCACACGGTATAATCGACATGATGGATTGTTTGACTTAATAGGATGATTGTTTTCGCTTTCATATCTTATTCACGAAAATGATCTGTATTCCTTTCACGAATCTGATGCTCTCCATTCAGACTGGGAGGACTTTGAATATAGTAGTATTGTAATTTGGATAGAAAATGAACAAAAATAGCACAGTTATAGTTGGAACATGATTATCGCCAACGCAAAAAACGACACACATTATGCGTGGAAGGAAATTACAGGGCATTGATCTTCTTGTTGGATATTTCGACCCGAAAATCTCTAGTACCGTGCTTTCTGTTAAATAATTGCCAAACATAAACATATCTTTACATTATTTGTCCACGATTAACAATCTGATCATAAATGGATAATATAGATAGTTTCTCCGCGTTTATCGAACCTGTGAATACCCGAATCTGGTCTATAAATACGGTCCTCTGTCTCTAAGCTGCTGCTAAGCTGACTATAAATACAATTGGTTTTTTTAGGAATCGCAATTTCTAAACCTGCCAAGCGCGGGGAATTCATAATAATCCGTCGTGAATTCCTTGTCGTCTGGTAAGGCATTATAATGGAGAGGGGAGTTGGCACAGACAATGCATGGCACAGATTAGATGAGGGATTAACGACCAGGATGAAAGCGGAGGTTGCAAAGTCAATGCATGGCACAGATTAGATGAGGGATTAACGAAAGCGGAGGTTGCAAAGTCCAGTAATCAACGGTCCAGATCATAGCGGGGAATGATGGATCCAAAGTCCGATGCATATTTCGAAATTCCGTTGAGCCCCCGGAGACAAGAAGAAGGCGGGTAGGTGAAAAGTTACATATGATGTCATTGTTACCAGGTGTCGACCCAAATCCAGATAGAAAACTTCGAGGACCCAAATCCAGATAGCAAACTTCGAGGATGACATCATCCCTGCTAGCAACACAAATAAATACAATTTTAATAAATTTAAAAATTGCTATTTTTCATGTTACAAAGTTAAACTTTGGAATAGAGAATTTAATCCTTTAAATATGCAACAATATGCACCAACTAATACCCAAAGTCAACGCGGTTTGAATTCGATCGATTACAATATACCAACCGGAGGCACGTATAATAATATAATGATAATTTTCTTTTATATAAATACTATAAGAAAATATTTTATTTATTATTATTTTTAATTAATTTAAAATTATTAAAAAAACTTATAAAAGAAAAAGCTTGGCCACATGTAAACTTTCTTAAATTTTAAAAAGCACTGGATTATTTACCACTCAATATACCATATTTAATTTTTTTATTATCATTTATATTAAAAAAAAAATTAATTTGACATCTCAAAACTAATTTCCAAAAATGCTTGTAACATTTAAATCATCAAGCAATTCAAGAGTAATGTTATGCGCCAAAGCAAAGCATGGAGGGTTGCTAGTTTTTACTGCTTTGATCGACATGTTTGGGATACTCAGGTCCATTCTTGCATTCTACATAGGCTTCGTGGTAAATATAGTAATGTTACGCGCCAAAGCAAAACATGGTGGGTTGTTGTTTTTTACTGCTCTGGTCCCTACTAATGAAACTTATAAAGAGTAAACAAATATTCCTAAAGCAATTCATCCGTTTTTCCTTGTTAAAAGATATGTGAACTTATTAGATTTATCAAGTTCCCATTGGCTGCAGATTAACCAGTGTTTTCTTTATTCTCTTAACTCTGATTAATTTGAGGCCCATCTTTCTCTTCTTTGCTGGTGTTTTTACGAGTTTTGTAGGACTTACATAAAAATTTACCAGAAAGGGAATAAGTTTATGCCCAAAAGAGATATAAAAATGTGTAAGCATCCAAACCCTTTATTGCTCTCAGACAATATTTAATTTTGTACAAATATTTTTGTGAACATATTCAAGTGGAAACTGGAATATTTTGCACATGAATAAATTTTAATATATTCCTCTTCAGGGTGATATTTCTTAGGTTTGGAGTGTGTCACCTTCTGGTTTGAATTACTTACATGAATAAATTTTAATATATTCCTCTTCAGGGTGATATTTCTTAGGCCTGGAGTGTGTCAACTTCTGGTTTGAATTACTTGACCTCAACTTGTT
>LPNX010829361.1:0-44338 GCA_001517045.1 Pseudotsuga menziesii | reverse complement strand
ATATATATATATATATATATATATATATATATATATATATCCAACTAAACACGCAATTACTAGACATTCTTTATTATTAAACAATTTGTAGTCACCAGAATCAAACTATGTTATAATCCTAATCATAATGGTTGTCATATGGTATAAACCATTCTAAAAGATACGAAAGAATACAATCATTTAATCTTATCCAACCCCACCTTATGTTCAAACACCTATTGTAACGAACATAAATAAATATAATAATTAAATAATTAAATTGTACTTAAGATGAAAGGGCATAACCTTTCATTCACAAATAATTCCCAAGCCTTATTTAATAGGTGGGTTATCAACCATTGTAATCATCTTATCTATCCTATCATCAATATATACATTATGGCTTATTTGATTTACCAAGTTTTCTGGTGAATATTATTGTATTAACGAATAATTATTCGCTTCATTTGGTACTAGAGCGAACCTTTCCTCGGGCCTCACAGATTTCAAGCTATTAGCCATTATATTGAGAGTTTCTCTAATTTCTTGGTTTTGACAAAATAAAAAGGACCTTAGCCATCTACACAAAGAAGAAGAAAAAAATATTTTTAAAAAAATTATTAAAATTTTTTTTTAGAAATCTACCATTCTCCCACCCTTCCGCTGCTGCATCATTCACCTGCTCCACGCTCTCCATCCTTCTTCCTGCACGTGCTCCTGTCCCTTCCATCCATGTCGTCACTCTCCATTTTCCATCCCTCTCGTCGTTGCTCCACCCGCCTGGTACATCCTCCACCCCCACTTTCGCTCCATCCTCCACCCTTCCAGTCGTTGCTCCACTTTCACAACCTGCACCTATTCCTCAATGCTCCCTCTCCCTTCCTCCTATGCATCTCCCTCTATGCGCTTCCATTCCCCTCGTCGCTCCCTTTATCACCTTTCGCGCCTTCCACCACCATCTCACATCTACATCTTCTATCCATGCAACCCACATCTCCACCTCATGCCATCTCCATTAGCCCTTCACTCATATCCTCCCCAACCTCCACTCCTCCTCCCTACACAGCCTCTGTGCTCGTCTTCCAGCTGCTCCAACCCCCGTCTAATCCCTTGTTGCATCGTCGCCCTCCAACTCTAGCACCCATCACCCACCACCCACCGCGTCCCCTGTTGTGCCATCACCATCACCTGTCTTCACCTATGCATTGTCCTCCACAGCCGCCACCTCAACCACACCATCGCTTCGCCTCATCTCTTCCCCCTGCGTGTCATATAGGCACATCCACCTCCACGTCCAATAGAAAAAACAAAACCAAAACAAATATATTATAACAATATAATATAAAATAATATATTGATTTAAATATATTATACTACATTCCCAATATCCTATGGTTTTAAGCCCTAACTCAAGTGCATTCAAAAAAAATATAATAATAGTATTATTATTCATAATACTATTAAAAATCTATATCCTTTACCTAAAACAAAAAAATATATATATTATTATTATTTATAATAACATATTATTATTACACTTATAGTCATTAATTTTAATAATAACTATTAGAAAAATAAAAAAAACATACGATATCAAAAAAAGAAAAGGAATATCTTCTATTATCGAAGAAGTGCAAGAAAAGAAGGTAAAAAATCAAGACTACATATCGTCGTAGAATCCAAATCAAAGGAGGAATCATCAAGAAATCGATAGCCATCTATCATTAAAGAAGTTAGAGATCATGGAATCTGATTTGCGACTACAAATAGAGAAATTAGAATCCAAGTTAAAGTGCTATCGAAGAGACAATGAAGAATTACGAGAGATGAATATGAAATCGGAAGTAATGATTAAATTACTTAAGATGCAAAAAGAGCTCAAGGAACAAAAAAAATTCCGACCAGAAAAATCATATAGAAAAATTGTCTACCCAAATTGAGAAATTAAAAGATGAAAGTGATTTCAATCACAGGAAAAATAATCAAGATACAAGGAAAGAAATAAGTGGTTACGAAGCAGAAATAATACGCTTGAACAAAATCATTAATGACAATAATGAAGAACTGACGCACATATGACAAAAATTAGAAGATCAAGAATTAGTGGTCTACTAGTATCGCTAACAAATAAAAATTCTTCAACAACAAAATAGCGACTCTAAAAAGGAACACAAGCTAGAGATCACAAAGAGTAATAAAATAGTATCCAACAATTCTGAAGAAATTTTCAGATTAAGAAATCATAACAAAACATTGATTACAAAAATCAAAAAATTGAAAAACAGTAGCAAGAGGGAACACTCCGGTGAAGAGCTCGAAGGAAAAATACTAGAAAAGAAAGAAGAAAACCAGTGTGTAAATAATTGTAATCAAGATCTACAAAATCAAATCAAAGAGTTAGAAATTCAAAAAAAATCACAAGATGAAAGAATCAAAAAGATTCAAAATCATAACAATCTACTAGAGAACCATGAAGCACAAATCCAGGAAAATGCATCCAAAAATCAAATCGAGAAAGTGAAGACAGTCCTCACCGCAATCCAAAAGAAAGAAGAACAAACAACACCTACACCTTACCTGCTTCCTAATTATAATTGTCAGTATGACCAACGACAGGGTCAAAATGAATATTCACAGAAGACTTATGTGGACATGCGAAAATATCGACATACTAAGCAACAATTGAGACGAATCGTCCCACAAAATGATCTCAGAGCTCCGATAAAAATAGATCAGGTATGGACCATAGGAGATATGATGTGACAATTCTCCTGAGGAATCTATAACTCGTATCGGCTCATTTCCTCAAATGTCGCAAATACAAAAAGGGAAAGGATCCTGAGACGATAGATTAAAGTAAATCAGACATTAATGTCAATACATCTTTGAGGACAAAGATTCCCTTAAGGGGAAGGAAATGTAACGAACATAAATAAATATAATAATTAAATAGTGAAACATAATTAAATTGTACTTAAGATGAAAATGCATAACCTTTCATTCACAAATTCTCAAGCCTTATTTAATAGGCGGGTTATCAACCATTTTAATCATCTTATCTATCCTATCATCAATATATACATTATGTCTTATTTGATTTACCAATGTTTTTGGTGAATATTATTGTATGAGCGAATAATTATTCGCTTCACCTATTATTACATTTCCATACATGAGGCATAAATATACATCTTGAAGACCAAAATCATACTTCAAACAAATATCTAACCCTTTCAATAGAAAAATATTTCTAACTTATAAACTGCTTACACTTGTAGAAATGTTTCACCAAACTGTCCTCCGAGAGTGATGGTAAACCTTAATCTGCAACCACCCTTAAGATCATGTTAAATATACATGAGATCACCATAAAACAAGTAATAAGTAAACATAATTACTTAACAAATTGGTAACATGATAAATTACATTCCTTAAATAAAAATCAACCATTACAGTTACTTTCCTAATATGAATAAAACTAGGGCGACTAAAAACATTCTATGACTTTTCCTCCCAACCATTGGCTCTATCTGGCATAGGTTTTCACATGTAGATCCACTGCTAAGCTCGACGACGAATCCACTAGGACAAAAGTATACGAATATACCCCTTCCAAAATCACTCAATTTGACCTTACAGTACAATTCATTGGCTTGCACAAAAGAATGCAATAATAACTAAATATCTCTGCCACCTTCCGTTTACAACATTTCTTCTGGTAAGGAAACAACAACAGGCCTTCGGTCTGTATAAACTGACTCTATAGTTCTAGATAATACATTTAAGGAACTTCATACTTTACCATTCATACAATGGATCTAAACTCTGTAATCCTATATATCATTATGTACATGGAGATGCAGACAAAGGGTGTGTTTGGTAGAGGTCTCAATCCACAAACATATAATCAAGTTTGTTCATAGCTAAAAAGTTGGAAACGATAGTTTCCAACAAGAAATAGGTTACACTCAGTCTAAACATCCATATCTAGACATACATGCATACTTTTTACACAAATCATGATCTGTTTAGAGATTAGACTATCCAACCAAAAATGCAGGAAGACTATTTACCAACTCAAGATATATGCATAGATCTGTTTGCCCTCAAAGAAAAAAACGTAGGCACAACACATATAGATCATGGATATGAAAATTGCAAGAAAAACCTTATGAATTTCAGATATGAAATTACGGAAAACCCACACATAAATTTCCATACTCAAAATCGCAGGAAACCTACATTTAGATCCTCTGTGAAATCGTAGACATATCATAGATGCAATACAGGTATGAAATCGCAGGTAACCTACATTTAGATCCTATGTGAAATCATAGGCATAGCATATATACAGTACATATATGAAATCGTAGGTGACCTACATGTAGATCCAAAGTGAAATCATAGGCATAGCATAGATACCATACAGATATGAAATCGTAGGATCCATCTAAGATCATAGTATTGAAGGTTAATCTCACATTCAGAATCACAGTTTTGATCTAAACATATAAAATGTTATCGCTTTTGGCTGTGATTCATTCTTCATCTAAAACCATCGATCTAACAGATAAATAGTAAAATGGTTATCATTTCAGTTGCAGACATGTCCTCATTTAAATCCACATCTCTAACAAATCAAAAGGTTAGAAATACTTACCCAAACGCAGACCACGATTTGAAACCAAGTGCATAGAACCATTTGGTTCCAAATGTATACCACAATTTGAATCCAATTGCAAATAATGATTTAGGTCTGATCGATAACTGCACCATGAACACATTCAACAGAACGATACAACTCAGTTCTCGGCATACCCTCAACGCAGCCATAAGTGCACACAATTAAAATTTGTGGAAGGATTTAGACATAGACTACTTTAATCTGTAATTCAATTCAAAATGCATAAAAGGAAATAACATCATAATAATAAAAGGAAAAATTTTAGTTCCTATTTTGCATAACACCCATTGCAAACACCGTGTGAGGAATAGTTTTATTTTCGCAATAGAGGGATTGCATATCTCAACTGCTCAATGAAATGGGTTCAATTAGTAAAGGATATAAATTGCAAGGAGAAAACATTTTAAAACTATATGTGAACAAAACCCAACGTCTTACCTACAAGTTTAAAGTTGAAATTCGGTGGTGAAAGACATTCCCCATCACTAAACGTTAAACGTGCAAACTGGAGAAGAAATGAGATGGTACGAAGCTTTAGAGGGAACAAGAACCTGTTGTTCAGTCGAGGGGCTAACAAGGAACCTGTAAATTTCAGAAATAGCTATCAGATACGTAGAGCTGAGCTTCAACGATGGAGCAGTCCTTCCACTAAGAATAAAGAAGCTCTGATAGAGTGGTCGATGGAAAATAAAACTAATGAAGTCAATCCTAGCCTCAGGCAGCTGTAAAGAACTTGCGGACTTGAAAAATAGTCATTTTCAATTAAATTTCTTGTATTACAACTTGGCTCTATAGTTGGATAAACCAAGATGAGCACCTCCTCTTTCACCTTGTTTTGTGTTAGGATTGGGGTGTTGAGTAATTGATAGACCCTCTTAAGTTTTGTCAGCAAGGTAGGGTACCTTCATAAGAAGAAAATAATTGTTTAGCGATAACGCTAAGCAAGTTAAAGGTTTAAACCGGAGGGTCTATCCCTCTCCTAAGGTATTAATCCTCCATCATTTGAAGTGGAACCCTTATAACAATGGAAGCACTTACTACATAAGGGATAGAAGATCTCAAACCATTAAGCTGGTGCATCATAGTAACTATTCCATATTACAACATGTGAAACAGATCAACATAAGATACGTGAATAAATATAGATATTAAAAAAAATTATATAATGATTTTGAATTTTTTTTTAACTTTGGGTTTGTTACAAAATGGTATCAGAGCAAGGTTTACAAAACTATGACATATTGGGGCACTGCGTGCTTAAATGTGTATAATACATCAAAGGACATTGATTATAAAATATCTATAAATAACAAAAGAATACCTATTGTTACTTGTAGACAAAATAATGGCAGAACCTGAGCAGAATGTGGGCGAAGAATATGTATGAGAAGAAATGCCAGCTCTAGAGAATGCAAGTCTCTTTGTGGAACTTGGAACAAAGCGTAATGCAGACATGCAATCAGATATGTTTGAGACAATGAGGAGTTTTAAAGAATATATTGAAAGTATTAAAGAAGATAACATTAAACTTATGAACGCTAAATCAGATCAAGAAGAGATAAATGAACTCATTCTCAAAAGTTTAACAAAACCACAAAAGAATAATGGTCAAAAATATTGTAGTTCTGGGAAGAAGAGGAAAGGTGCAATAGAGGATGACAGTAGTGAAGAAACAAATGAAAACATACCTATGATATTACAAGACCTACGGAAATATAAGGAGATAAAAGTTGGAAAATAAAAAGAACATACTATATAGTTGTAAGGAAAATTTAAAAAGATAATACTCGCAACATTCGATGGAGAATCGGAACAGGCAGCTGAAGCTTGGTTTCTTAATATTAAATGATATTTTCAGGTATAGAGATATGATGACAACTTGAGAGCACTCTTATCAATCTTCCATCTAAGGGGAAAAGCTGCTTTGTGGTGGCAGGAGGCTAAAAGTGTAAAAACCATACGTAACAAACAGTTGAGTTGGAAAATCTTTAAAAAATATTTTAAAATAAATATATGTCGGAACGGTATTATGATGAGAAATCCAAAGAGTTCAATGACTTACGGTCAGGAACATTAACCATGGAGGAATTTGTGACCAAGTTTGTGAATTTACAACATTATGTACCGTATTTAAGAGATGAAAAAGCCAAGGTTTATAGGTTTATTAGCTCCTTACCCCCATCTCATAAGGAAAATATTGAGTGTGATATGCATAAGACCATGGATGAGGAAATCAGAAAGGTCAAGATATGTTATCATTTGTTTAAATAAAGATCAGAAGTAGTTAAAAATTGGCAACACAAAATGAATGAGAAAATGGATCAACGTAAAAAGGGATTTAAACCATCACCATTCAAGAAAGGAACAAGAAGTCATACTGATAAAAATTATACTAAACAGGGTGCAAATATTAGCAGTGGAGTAAAGGGTACTAGTACTTCTAACGGTGGGTGGAACAACACTGCAAAGGAGGTTAAATGTTGGGGCTATAATGGACCTGATCATATATATAGAAATTGTCCTCACAATCCCAATAGAAAAATGGCTCCTATAAATATGCAATAGGAATCTTCTATGGTTAATGATATAGCCAGGAACATACCTAGAATTAATGATGCTTTGGAAAACACCCAAGCGGATGATCAATCTACCATGTTGGAAGTAGAAGGCAAAATCTCAAATACGTCTGTTTCTATACTTATTGATTCAGGAGCTAGTTTAAGTTACATTGCACCAAGAGTGCTTGAAAAAAGAAAACTTAGTAAATAAAATCAAAAGAATGCATGGTTGGTACAATTAGCGATAGGAATGAAAAGGAAAGTTACTGAAATAGTTAAGGATTGCAGAATAAGTTTCAATGGTTTGAATACTACAGTTAACTTGAACATACTCCTATTAGGATCATCTGATATTTTGATAGGTATGGATTGGCAGAAACTCATAGAGCCATCATTGATTGTCTACATAAAAGTTTTGATTGCATGGATGAGGAATGTAAAAGGCACGCTGTAAAAGGAATTTACCGACCTATATCAACACGACAAATTTCCGCAGTATAATTAAAAAAATGTTTTAGGAAAGGTTGTCGACTGTATGCCATCAAATTTAATGAAATTGATATGGAAAAGCCTAAAAAAATAATGGAACAGTTACTTATTTTGAAGGAATTCCAGGATATAATTCCTGAGGAAATACCCGGGTTACCACCTAAGCGAGATTTATATTTTACCATAGATATAATGGCAGTTGCATCACCAATTTTGTGAGCTCCTTATCGAATGAATACTCCAGAATTAACAGAATTAAGAATGCAAATTCATGAATTATTGGATAAATGATATATTCAACCTAGTGCTTTGCCATGGGGAACACATGCATTGTTTGTTAAAAAGAAAGATGGAACTTTCAGAATGTGCATAGATTACCGATAATTGAATAAAATGACAGTTAAAGATAAATACCCACTACCTAGAATAGATGATTTGTTTGATCAGATTAGCGAAGCAAAAATATTTACAAAAATTGATCTTTGATTAGGGTACCATTAGGTTCACGTTAAAGAAGAGGACATCCATAAGACTGCATTCCAAACCAGATATGGACATTATAATTTTGTAGTAATGGAATTTGGTTTAATGAATGCTCTGACAACATTTATGAATATGATGAATAATGTGCTGAGTAAATTTTTGGATAAATTTATGTGGGTATTCATTAATTATATTCTGGTATATCCTAAGAATGAAGTGGAGCATGAAGAGAAATTAAGGAAGGTTTTGGAAACCTTAAGGGGACATCAGTTATATTCCAAATTGACTAAGTGTGACTTTTATAAAAAAAATGGTACACTATTTGGGACATGTCATTTCAGAAAAGGGAAGAGTGGTTGATCCGAAAAAAATCAAGGCTATATTGGAATGGCCTACACCAAAAAATGTACATGACATCAAATATTTTATGGGATTAATAGGATACTATCGTAGATTCATAGAAAAATTTTCCAAAAAAGGTTATCCTATAACGACTTTACAAAAGCAAACTGTTAGATTTATTTGGAATCAACAATGTCATGATAACTTTGAGAAACTAAAACAATTATTGACCACCGCACCTGTACTAAAAGTTGTTGATCCAAGTAAGTATTTCGTAGTATGTACTGATGCAAGTAAGGAAGGGTTAGGAGGGGTTATAACTCAAGAAGGTCATGTAATATGTTATGAATCACAAAAACTAAAGGAACATGAGAAAAATTATGTAGTACATGATTTGGAATTGGAAGTTATTATTCACACTCTTAAGATCTAGATGCATTATTCAATAGGAAAGAAATTTATGTTACTAACAAACAATATTGGGTTAAAATATTTATTTGACCAAACAACACTGAATGCTCGTCAAGCCAAGTGGCTTGGATTTCTGAGTGAGTATGATTTTGACATTAAACACATGAAAGGAAAGGAAAACATTGTAGTAGATGCGTTAAGATGACAACAACATAACTTGCATTCAGTATTGATTAGTAATTATGAATCATTCGAAAGTTTGTTGGAAGAAGCAACAATTAATGATGAATAATAAACATTGGATGGGAAAATTTAATAAAAAAAATTCAAAACAGGAGAAAGTATTTATCAGATTGATGTAGAAGGGTTTTTACATTTTAAAAACTGAATCTATGTGCCTAATCAATACAGTATTAAATAGGTCAATTTTAAGGAACTGTATGATAACGCGTATGCAGGACACCCTAGATATCATAAATTTATAACAACATTAAAGAAAGACTTTTAATGGCCAAATCTGAAAAAGAGAAGCAACTGAATATGTAGCTAGATGTTTTACTTGTCAACAGGTTAAGGCCATACACCAACATCCAACTAGTTTATTAGATCCAATATCTATACCAGAGTGGAAGTGGGAAACTATCACTATGGATTTTATCACTGGATTACCAAGAACAAAGAAACAAAATGACTCCATCCTGGTTGTAATGGATAAATTAAGTAAGCCAACTCATTTCATACCTGTAAATTCCACTTCTAAAGCGGTTAATATTACTGACATATTTATGAAAGAAAATTTTAGGCTACATGGTATACCAAAAATAGTGATCACAGACTGTGATGCTAAATTTACTTCCATATTTTGGATGTCATTATTTAAAGGTATGGATATGAAACTAAACTGTAGCACAACTTATCATCCACAAACTAATGGACAGACAGAGCGAGTGAATCAAGTCTTGAATTACATTTTGAGAATGTATGTGATGAACCAACCAGGTAAATGGGGGGATTATATTCACCTGGTAGAATTTGCCTATAACAATAATTACCAAGCATCTCTTAAATGATTCCTTTTGATATGTTGTATGCTAAGAGGTGTAAGGTTCCTTTAAGTTGGAGTAACTTGGAGGACAGATTGGTTTTAGGGTCAGATATCTTAGCTCAAATGGAGGAAATGGTACGTCAAATAAAACAAAACTTAAAAAAAACCCACACTAGAGAAAATTTCAACTCAAAATGGGCCTCCTAAGGAAAATAATAAAATAATAGTTAAAATAATCAAATAATATTAATTAATTTTGGAGGAAGAAAAGACAAAAACAACTTTTTTGTTCGTATTTTCAACATATCTCCGTGTGTTACATCATTATCACGTTTTTTTAGGTATTTTTTTTTGTGGTAGAGGGGTCCATCAAAAGTATGCAGAGTGGGTAATCGTTGGATCAAAAATTTAATCCTGCATCCAATGAGCTCTCCCGATCAAAATTTGAGTAAAAACACAAGGACATATGTCGAAAATACGAACAAAAAAAATAGTTTTTTTATAATACCTATCTCAAATTTATATTAAATTTTTTTTTAAGACCTATAAGGGATTTCAAATTTAAATCAATTTCATTGGCTAACACATGATGACATGGAATTTGAAATAGAGTTGAAAGACCCATTTTGAGTTGAAATTTCCTCTAATGAGACAAACAAAAAAGTTATGCAGAAAAGAAATGAACAACTAAAGAGTATAAAGTAGGAGAGCATGTATTCATGAGAGTCAAACCAAAGAAGAGCAAGCTAAGATCAAGAATTTATTCTAAGTTGGCACCCATATACGTGGGACCTTTTAAAATTCTGGCTAGAATAGGGTCAGTAGCTTATCAATTGGCCTTACCTCCTTATTTAAGAATTCATAATGTTTTCCATATTTATTTGTTAAAAAAAATATGTTGTTGATCAATATCATATAATTAATTAGGATAATGTACATGTGGAACGAGAGGGATATTTCCACATAGAACCAATGCACATTCTTGATAGAAGACAAATTCACCTACGGAAGTATATTATTGTACAAGTGAAAGTACAATGGAAACATTACTCCGAGGAGGAAGCTACTTGGGAAAGGGATGAAACTATGAGACATAAATTTCTTCCTTTATTTAAAAACTTTAATTATACTGATTAATGATATTGATTAATAACTGATGATGGTGCAAAGTTTTAAGGAGGGGAGGATTGTAACACCCTCTAATTACTTTTGATATATTTTGTTATTTACTTTTAAATAAACAAGTAAAATAGATTATATATATATATATATATATATATATATATATATATATAATTGGGAATTGAAAGTTTTAACAGTTACACAATGAATTGACACAAAGTTGGGTTTAAAATAGTTATCAAACCTACAACATTCTCTATGGAGACAAGTGGCCAGTATTCAAGGGAATTAGTTATTTTTCTATAAAAATCCTAGGCAAGAAAAAGAGAGAGAGGATTATAAAAAAAATTAATTCTAGATAGAGATACCAGATATTAGCGTGAGTGAAGTCTCTCTGATGAATTCCTGAAATAGCACAGAGATTCCAGTGAGCATCTTACAGATGTTAGGATCTGTATCAAAACTGTCAATGAAGCATAAGAGAATGCTAGGTTATGGGATATCTTGTTCTCTCTAATACTGGTGGAAACCTGAGGCTGCAGAGGAACTACTTTAGACCCAAGAGTCTATGAAAGGGGGTAAAATTACGCAAGTGAAGTTGCTAACAGGTTTAAGTGGCAGGGTGTTGTGTGACCGTTAAAGCTACGAATTCTAGATATGTTTTACTCTTAAACCAAATTTATTTCCAATGCAACTCTTATTGTATTGAAAATTTTTACTGGTAACATTATTTCATACGTGAATTTTGAAATTACCCTAATATTAGTGTATTCTTTTATTACTAATCCAATTATAGTTTTCTTATATTTATACAAGTGTTAAGTTATTAGTTTAATAACCTAGGGTTTGTTAATATTTTGGTGCAAAGTCAATCAATCGAAACCTAGGGTTTGTTAATATTCTGGTTTAAAGACAAAAACCTAGGGCTTGATTATTATATTATTCTACAGTCAGTCATCAAACCCAGATAGGGTTACTTAATAAACTCTATTTCATTTTAAACTAGCAGACATAATAAAATATTCGAGTTCTTTCATTCTCCAAGATTGAATTATGTCATTTGATTTAGAATTTTTAGATTTATTTATAAAGTTGCAATGGTTTACAAATAAATAAGAACATACAATAATAAAAATAGGTTTATATTCATTTACAAATTAAACTGAATATCAAAACTTTAACTATATTAAACAAAATCGGCATTGGAAGGTCGTCTTTAATTTCTTATAGGAACCATATTGCCGAATATCACATTATCCAAATATAACCCTAGCATGAGATTTTGTTCTCATGTAAGCTGAGTAACGTAGTAAATAACATTAAAATACAATACATAAACCTGCGTAAATATATATGTATACTTCTACAAACACAAAAAAGTAAGTTAAAGACCAGAGGTCAAAACCGAATCAAAGAAGTAATCTTTCTTAAGATTCCAAACATATGTTTAATTTCGAAACTATATGTGCATTTACGATAAATACAACCAAGAGATACAATACATCAATATACCCTTTTCTCGCCAGGACAAATTCAAAACAAAATATTACTGTTTATGCGTTTAAACGCAGAATCATACCACCGGTGTCAACCAACAAAACAAAGTTATTCCAAACAGTAAACCCCACTAACTATTAAGCAAAGTGAAGCTAGACCTGAATGGCTTGATATGTTAATCCCAACAGAAGACCCTTCATATCTTACAGCCAATCAAGATAACCACTGATAAACCAACAAACATTTAAGCAACCAACCAAACCAAAACTTGGCATTTCTTAAACTTTAGAATACGTATAAAGCCCCTGTTTTAAACCTAGAACTTATCGGAGGAAGCACGAAGATTTTACCAGAGCATCCATACCTGCAGATGCAAACACAACTCAGTTAGTAAAGGGTATAAATAGAAAGGAGAAAACATTTAAAAACTATATTTGAATGAAACCCAAACTCTTACGTGCAAGTTCAAAGTTGAAATTCGGTGGTGAAACTAGTGAAATACATTCCCCATCACTGTAAATGCCAAACGTGTAAACTGGAGAGGGAATGACATGGTAAGAATCTTATAAGGAAGAAAGAACATGTTCTCGAGTCAAGGGCCCAACAAGGAACCTGTAAATTTTAGACATAGTTATCACATACGCAGAGCTCAGCTTAAATGATGATGCGGTCCTTCCACTAAGAATAAAGAAGCTTCGATAGAGTGGTCGGCTGGAAAATAAAACTAATGAAGTCAACCCTTGACTCAGCCAGCTGTAAAGTACTTGCATACTTGAAAAATAGTCCTTTTCATTTAAATTGCTTGGCTTACAACTTGTCTATATAGTTAGATAAACCAAGATGAGAACCCCCTCTTTCACCTTGATTTGTGTTAGGATTGGGGTGTTGAGTAACTTATATACCCTCTTAAGTTTTTTCAATAAGGTAGGGTACCTGCATAATAATAAAATAATTGTTTATCAATAATGCTAAGCAAGTTAAAGGTTTAAACTGGAGGGTCTATCCCTCTCCTAAGGTATTAATCATTCATCATTTTAAGTAGAACCCTTATAACGGTGGAAACACTTACTGCATAAGGGATAGAATATCTCAAACCATTAAGTTGGTGCATCATAGTAACTATTCAAGATTACACCACGAACAATAATTTAGCCAAATACAAAAACACATATAATTCTTGCGAGTAGACAATGATAAAAAACTTAGCATTGATAGGTTACTTATATGAACAGAGGAGATGGGGAGACTGAGGAATTGACTTCGACGTTCCACCCAACCAATTTGGCGCTCTTCCTGGTGTGCAGGTTAACAAGCTCTTCGATAGAAAAATATCAACAGAACCTCTGAACTCCAAATCTCTTTGCCCTAACTTTTTACTTCACTTACTTAATTTATTTCCTTGAGATAATTAAATTTTAAGTCATCTCACCTAATAGTTCAATCTTTTTAGTCATTATCTCAAAATATTTATTTTAACTTATCTTTAGCTAAATAATTAGCTATTTTAATCTTTAACTCAAGATAACTATTTATTTTAATCTTTAACTCAAGTTAATTACTTATCTTTATCTTAATATTTATGCCGATAGGCGTAATTATCAATGGTATTTTTGGGGGTGGACTTGCTTGAGCGGATCATCAAGATCCTGCAAATCCCGCCAAGTGGATGCTCCAGATCATCCCAATCGTCTGATCTTTTAACACTCCTAAACTAGCTTAACTAGCCGCATCTCAGATTCATTAAGATATTCGTTAAGGTGAATGTTAGTGTTTCATTTATGTTTCAATTAGCAGTTAGACCTCTCTGGCAGCTGAACCGACTTATGGTACCAGTTAGACGTTGTGACAGCAGCAGTTAGACCTCATGGCAGCTACAACTACTTATGTCACGCACACAGGAGTTGGTTATGAGATCGTGGTTGAACATCATGGCGGTGGTGCATAATTCTCTCTGCATTCAAGCCACTTGTCGTCATTCATCCGTGCTGTTGGCATTTACCAAAGCATTTCTACCAGCTTCCTCTAATGTCGTTTCCTGAAGAATTCCCTACATATCCCACCAAGAATCAATTTTTTTATTTTATTTCATATGCAAGTTCCATCCGAGAGAATGAAGGTAGTATGTTGATGATAACAGACCAACCTGCAAGCGAATCACATTGGAATCCTATAGCAGAGCAAGTAACAATACTGAAAGAGTTATACAGAGGGGGAATGCGTACTCCCACTTCAGAGCAGATACAGCAGATCTCCTCATAGCTCAGACATTATGGAAAAATATAAGGCAAGAATGTGTTCTATTGGTTTCAGAATCACAAAGCTCGAGAGAGACAAAAGCGACACCGCTGCACCATCATTACTGATATGCTTCACCAAAAACCTGAATCAGACAGTTGGATAAGAGAAGAAGCAGAGGATTCTACTTCCTCTTCTTCTCAAAGTAA
The DNA here is from genome assembly GCA_001517045.1 of Pseudotsuga menziesii. Classification (NCBI taxonomy): domain Eukaryota; kingdom Viridiplantae; phylum Streptophyta; class Pinopsida; order Pinales; family Pinaceae; genus Pseudotsuga; species Pseudotsuga menziesii. Next base: position 29,284 of record LPNX010829361.1, on the reverse strand, counting down.
GCCATGCTTCTACTATATCCTGGATGTATATCATCATGCTCACCCATCGATATTATTTTCTCTATTGGGTCATGGCTATATTTTTCTGACTTCTCAGTTAATATTAATGCCTTCTGTTTCAGTATAACTTGTACAGTTTATCAAAGAATTCATGAGTATATCGCTTTAGTATCGATTCTAAAGTTTTTTCTTATTATTTAATTTCATTGTAGCTGCTTGTCCCTTCTATGGAAATATAGTATTGGATGCCCCTGATAATAGCTCGGCTCTGTATGCATTGAAAACGGGTAGCAGAAACGGCATGAACAGATCTAATTTGGAGGGACGATTTAGCCAACAATTTCACCATAATACTTGCCATATACAGTCTGTTAATAATGATCCAAGAGAAGAAGTTGAGGCTGACCATGATTAGCTGATGGAGACACTACCACTTTTTCCTGTGCAGTGCCAATCTGGGAATGTCAAGTCGGAGCAAGAAAACTGCAATTGGAATGATAATGATTATTGTTTTCCTGATAATATTAGTTATAGCAAAAATTACTCAGTGATAATAGATCCACTAGATCTTTGTCTAAGTTCTTTCCTGAACGAAACGAATCACAACTCAATCATGTGGGATTTCTTTGGTGGCCATTAATGTAAATGTAATGCCTTTTCTCTATACCTAAAAGTATGTATGTTGTTTGTTTAGGGTTTTCACAAGTAAAATAGTGAGGGCTTCAATTTTCAAATTCCATGGCGATTATTTATATCTGAGCATGTCATTTAGTTCATAAATTTTTATCTGTTTTCAAAAATGTAAAATAAAATAAAATTTAGTTGTATAACTTTCTTTCAATATTTCTGAATTTCTAAATTAAAAAAGTAACATTGTATAATGTGAATTTTGTTTTCTCGTACAATCTTAATTTTCTCAAAGAACCAAAGCCTGTGTGAGAACCTGTGTTTGGATTATGTTAAGGTGAAATGGATAAAGTTGATGATTTTAAAAGTGTCTAAAAGCAAAGCTGTCACATATATACAGTTGATACGACTCTTGAGAATGTTCAAATCAATAAAAATTTAAAAAGTTTATTACTACATACTTTTTTATATTTAAATATAATAAGTGATTCTATAAATGATTGAAGGTGATGGTAACCAAGAAAATGAATTCGGGACGATATATTAAAAATATGAATGTTCGACTTTGATTTTAGATAATAGAGAAATTAAGATAAACATGTGTGGTTTTAAGATGTTACATGCTTAATTTGGACTAGGTGCGGAGTAGCCTAAGCTAAGGAATAGCATAAAGTATGGATCTTATAATAATTATAATTATTTTTAAATTTAAATTATTGTATTTTATAATATTATTATTAAAAATATTCATTATATTTTTAAAAAAATTTAATCATCCCTATAAAAAATTAACATTCAATATTTATAACTCTTAAATCATGCTTGAAAAAAAAAATACATCCAACTTTTATAACTTTTAAATTTAAACTATTGTATTTTATAATATTATTATTAAAAATATTCATTATATTTTTAAAAACTTTTAATCATTCCTTATAAAATAAAATAAAAAATAACATTCAACATGTATAACATGTATAACTCTTAAATCATTCTTAAAAAAAATTTACATCCAACTTTTATAACTTTTAAATCATTCTTTATAAAAAATAAGAAACTTTAAATCATTCTTTATAAAAAATAAGAAACTTTTAAATCATTGTTTATATGTACATAGAATTTCATGTAAATATATAAATAATGTGTTTATATTTACATATCATTTTCATATACAATATAGAAAATGATAGAAAATGATAATGGTATCATCTTGATTTTTAATATAATTGGATTTAAAATAATATTGTTTTTAATAAATTTAAATGTATTTATTTATTAGTTAAAAAGGAAATTTATCTTTTACAAAATAAAATATTTAATTTATCCTGTAAGGGGAGATGTGTAAGTTCTTCATTGTTCATTCTAGAACTAGAAATCATAGATCATTATTCTAAAACTTAAAAATATTGATGTAAAAATATAGAACAAAATCCAAGATTTGACATATCAATAATGTGACATTCGAAGTTCATTGTGTTATGCTGCATTGTGACATTGAGCAAGGGTTATATGTGTAATATGACAAAGGATTATGTCCCATTCTAACATTCATTAAGGATTAAAAAATGATATACACCCACACAACCCAATATATGACACATTCATAATGTAAGTTGTGATGTCCATCATTGTGACATTCATCAAGGGTTATGCCATATTCTGATGTTTATTATGGTTATGTTGCATTTTGTCATTCATTATGGATTATGTTGCATTCTGTTTTTATTAAGGATTATATTGCATTGTGACATTCATCCATGGTACATTCTTTAATGGCTTTGTTGCATTGAACATTCATTGACCCTTACATTATGTTGGATTGCGACATTCCTCAATAGTGCATTTCTTAATGGTTTTGTTGCATTGGGACATTCATCGCAACGATTGAAACATTTATTCATGGATATTAAAATTCATCATTCCTCAATGCTTATCTCATATTATTCACCATCATGTTGTAATAATTTTCTTGATATATATATATAGTCGTTTGACAAAAGAAATGGTTTAAACCAGTAATGTAGAATGTTATGTCGCGTTGTGATGTTTGTCAAGGTTTACGTTTCACTGTGATGTTAGAGTTCATGTTATATCACATTACGACGTTAAGCCATGGTTTGTTATAGTGCTTGGTTGGTATGTCAACACAACCAAATATGTGACACATTAATAATGTGATAGTGGGCGTTTAATAAGCGTTATGTCGCATTGTGACGTTTATCACGGTTTATGTTACATTAGTGACATTCATCAAGGGTTTTGTCACATTGTTATTTGTCAAGGGTTATGTCGCATTGTGATGTTTATCAAGGTTTACATTTCACTGTGATGTTATCGAGGGTTATATCACATTACGACATTAAGCCATGGTTTGTTACAGTGGGCGTTTAATAAGAGTTATGTCGCATTGTGATTTATCATGAGTTATGTTACATTAGCGACATTCATCAATGGTTATGTCACATTGTGATATCTATCAAGGGTTATGTTGCATTGTGTTGTTTATCAAGTTTTATGTTTCATTGTGACGTTATCAAGGGTTATATCACATTATGACGTTAAGCCATGGTTTGTTACGGTGGGCGTTTAATAAGCCTTATGTCGCATTGTGACGTTTATCACATGTTATATTACATTAGCAACATTTATGAAGGGTTATGTCACATTGTGATATTTGTCAAGGGTTATGTCACATTGTCATATTTGTCAAGGGTTATGTTGCATTGTGATTTTTACGTTTCACTATGATGTTATCGAGGGTTATATCTCATTACGATGTTAAGCCATGGTTTTTTTTATCAATGTTGACGTTTCACTATGATGTTATCGAGGGTTATATCACATTACGATGTTAAGCCATGGTTTGTTACAGTGTCTGGTTGGTATATGTCAACACAACCAAAGATGTGACACATTAATAATCTGATAGTGGGCATTTAATAAGCGTTATGTCGCATTGTGATGTTTATCACGGGTTATGTTACATTAGTGACATTCATCAAGGGTTTTGTCACATTATGTTATTTGTCAAGGGTTATGTCGCATTGTGATGTTTATCAAGGTTTACGTTTCACTGTGATGTTATCGAGGGTTATATCACATTACAACATTAAGCCATGGTTTGTTATAGTGGACGTTTAATAAGCATTATGTCGCATTATGACATTTATCATGAGTTATGTTACATTAGCGACATTCATCAATGGTTATGTCACATTGTGATATCTATCGAGGGTTATGTTGCATTGTGATGCTTATCAAGGTTTACGTTTCACTGTGACGTTATCGAGGGTTATATCACATTATGACGTTAAGCCATGGTTTATTACAGTGGGCGTTTAATAAGCCTTATGTCGCATTATGACGTTTATCATAGGTTATGTTACATTAGCAACATTTATGAAGGGTTATGTCACATTGTCATATTTGTCAAGGGTTATGTTGCATTGTGATGTTTATCAATGTTGACGTTTCACTATGATGTTATCGAGGGTTATATCTCATTACGATGTTAAGCCATGGTTTGTTTATCAATGTTAACGTTTCACTATGATGTTATCAAGGGTTATATCACATTACGATGTTAAGCCATGGTTTGTTACAGTGTCTAGTTGGTATATGTCAACACAACCAAAGATGTGACACATTAATAATGTGATAGTGGGCATTTAATAAGCGTTATGTCGCATTGTGACGTTTATCACGGGTTATGTTACATTAGTGACATTCATCAAGGGTTTTGTCACATTTTGTTATTTGTCAAGGGTTGTGTCGCATTGTGATGGTTATCAAGGTTTACGTTTCAATGTGATGTTATCGAGGGTTATATCGCATTACGATGTTAAGCCATGGTTTGTTACAGTGTCTGGTTGGTATATGTCAACATAACCAAAGATGTGACACATTAATAATGTGATAGTGGGCGTTTAATAAGTGTTATGTCACATTGTGACGTTTATCACGAGTTATGTTACATTAGTGACATTCATCAAGGGTTATGTCACATTGTCTTATTTGTCAAGGGTTGTGTTGCATTGTGATGTTTATCAAGGTTTACGTTTCACTGTGATGTTATCGAGGGTTATATCGCATTACGATGTTAAGCCATGGTTTGTTACAGTGTCTGGTTGGTATATGTCAACACAATGAAAGATGTGACACATTAATAATGTGATAGTGGGCGTTTAATAAACGTTATGTCACATTGTGACATTTATCACGGGTTATGTTACATTAGTGACATTCATCAAGGGTTATGTCACATTATGTTATTTGTCAAGGGTTATGTCGCATTGTGATGTTTATCAAGGTTTACGTTTCACTGTGATGTTATCGAGGGTTATATCACATTACAACATCAAGCCATGGTTTGTTACAGTGGGCGTTTAATAAGCGTTATGTCGCATTGTGACGTTTATCATGGGTTATGTTACATTAGCAACATTCATCAATGGTTATGTCACATTGTGATATCTGTCAAGGGTTATGTTGCATTGTGATGTTTATCAAGGTTTACGTTTCACTGTGACGTTATCGAGGGTTATATCACATTACGACGTTAAGCCATGGTTTGTTACAGTGGGCGTTTAATAAGCCTTATGTCGCATTGTGACGTTTATCACAGGTTATGTTACATTAGCAACATTTATGAATGGTTATGTCACATTGTGATATTTGTCAAGGGTTATGTCAAATTGTCATATTTGTCAAGGGTTATGTCGCATTGTGATGTTTATCAATGTTGACGTTTCACTATGATGTTATCGAGGGTTATATCTCATTACGATGTTAAGCCATGGTTTTTTATCAATGTTGACGTTTCACTATGATGTTATCGAGGGTTATATCGCATTTCGATGTTAAGCCATGGTTTGTTACAGTGTCTGGTTGGTATATGTCAATACAACGAAAGATGTGACACATTAATAATGTGATAGTGGGCGTTTAATAAGCATTATGTCGCATTGTAACGTTTATCACGGGTTATGTTACATTAGCGACAGTCATCAAGGGTTATGTCAAATTGTGATATTTATTAACGGTTATGTCACATTGTGATGTTTATCAAGGTTTACGTTTCACTATGATGTTATCGAGGGTTATATCACATTATGACATTAAGCCATGGTTTTTTACAGTGGTCGTTTAATAAGCATTATGTCGCATTGTGACGTTTTTCACGGGTTATGTTACATTAGCGACATTCATTAAGGGTTATGTCACAATGTGATATTTTTCAAGGGTTATGTCACATTGTGATGTTTATCAAGGTTTACGTTTCAATATGATGCTATCAAACGTTATATCACATTACGACGTTGAGCCATGGTTTGTTACAGTGGGCGTTTAATAAGTGTTATGTCGCATTGTGACATTTATCATAGGTTATGTTACATTAGCGACATTCATCAAGGGTTATGTTGAACATTGTGATATTTGTTAAGGGTTATGTCACATTTTCATATTTCTCAAGGGTTATGTCTCATTGTGATGTTTATCAATGTTGACGTTTGAGTGTGATGTTATCGAGGATTCTATCGGATTACGATTAAGCCATGGTTTGTTACAGTTGGTGTTTAATAAGCTTTATGTCGCATTGTGACGTTTTTCACGGGTTATGTTACATTAGCGACATTCATCAAGGGTTATGCACATTGTGATATTTGTCAAGGGTTATGTCACATTGTCATATTTGTCAAGGGTTATGTCGCATTGTGATGTTTATCAATGTTGACGTTTCAGTGTGATGTTATCGAGGGTTATATCGCATTACGATGTCAAGCCATTGTTTGTTACAGTGTTTGGTTGGTATATGTTAACACAACCAAGGATGTGACACATTAATAATGTGATAGTGGGCATTTAATAAGTGTTATGTCACATTGTGACATTTATCATGGGTTATGTTACAATACCGACATTCATCAAGGGTTTTGTCATGTTCTCATATTTGTCAAGGGTTATGTAACATTGCGATAATGCCCAAGATTAGACACATTAATAATGTGTTTTTGGATGTTTAGAAAATTTCTTGTTGCATTATCAACTATGGCCATGTGATTCACCAAAGTAAACCATGGTTAAGTATGACCAATGAACCACACACATAACAACAATAATATTTTATTATTACTTTAATTATAATATTGTAATTAAATGCCATATTCATATTATATTATAATATAATTAATAATATTATAAGTATTTGATTAATACATAGCATTATAATTCAATGACATTATTTTAATTAATTATTATTATATTATTAATTAATTAATATACTTTTATCAATGCTATTTTATTTAATGAGACTATTTTTTAATAAATTGTATATTATAAATATTTAATTAATATTATAATATGATAAATAATAATATTTGAAACATCGTAATTAATTATAATAATTTTAAAAATTATTCATAATTAATTATTATAATAAATTTATTTTTTATTCTTTTTTATTAACACATTAATTGTGAATATCACTATATAGATAAATATACATTAGAATATAATATTATAATTGTATTATATTATTTATAATTAATTATGTTTTTTTATAAGTTCAATTGATATTATATATATTAATAATACTTAATAATTTTGATTAATAAAAAAATGGTTTAGATTTTAGATTTTTACAACTAAATATATTGCTTATCCTTAAATAACTATTAAATAAAAACTATTAAATAATTATAATAAATTCTAATAGAAATTGTTTTATAGTTTATATTTTGATAGTATTATTTAAAAAAATTTATTTAGAGTTTATATTTTTATTTTAAAACATAAATACATTTTTTTGTTATTTTATATCTTTAATGTTTTTTTCGAATCATCATCATTCAATTGACCATAATGTTCCTCAAATCAAATATTAACCATGAATTAAAAATAATTAAATACTCATCATTCAACTTATCCCAATCTATAAAGTAGTCTAATAATTATGTCTCATATGCATTATGATATAACTTGAAGTGTTATGATATATAATATTATTGTGACACATTAATCAATTAATTAATAATGTATTTATATTTTGATTAATAAATAAATGGTGTGGATTTTAGATGTTTAGAAAATTTCTTTAAGAATTTTCTTGATATGGGTGTGTGCAAGAAGTTGAGGGTCTCTTTTGGTGCGATAGATGCAATACAAAACTGAAAAAACAGGCATCCATCAACTTGGATGCATATGTTGAGACACTTACACAATGAATCTTGCAATCAGTAAAAAACAAGAAATGTAGGAAGTTGAATGACCTTTCCAAATATATATTTTTTTTCTATTGAAAATGATGTTAACTATCTAAAGTTAGATAAATTTTAACGGGCACCTTTTATTTTTTGGACAAATTATAAGGTATATGTTTTTGTGGGTGCAGCGTCTGAGTGTCTAAATGATGGAATAAACTTACGAAAACCGGTATACATATAGAGAACATATAGGACTAGTGCACGGCTATTTTTCCAATAATAAAAATAATTTTTTTAATTTTTTTTTTAATTATCTAAGAGATCAAACTTGGAAAACAGTACATCATTTGTGGGTGCAGCGTTTGAATGTCTTAATGCAATTATTTGGAAATGGGTTTTTTATAGCATGTAGAGATCGGTGTTCTTTAGTGCACCATACAATATTTTTTTAAATGGTTAAGAAACGAAAGAGATATGGAAGAAACACTACCAGTGTGTTTTTTGAGTTGAGGAGTGATGACAGAAGATAAATAAGAAAAAAATAGAAAAAATGATGTATTCTTGTTAAAATTTACATATTTAGAATCTGCAAAAAAAACCATATCTGTTTCTAAAATCTCATAAAAAATGGAGGTGTGCAGCATAATCAGACGAACCGCTAAACACTAGCATATTGAAAATATGGATATAATGTTGAATTTTCCATGGTTTATCATACTCCAAGGCACAGGCATGTTGAATCCGAAGCAAAGTACAAATCAGACACATAGGCATAGGAATTCCATGAAAGCATGGGTGGAGGCTCGGCCTTATCATTTGGAGGAAAGAAATTTTGAATTTAAACCAAAACGCATGCGCGTTTTAACAAACCAAAACGCATGCGTGTTATAAAGAGCCAAAACACAAGCGTGTTATTAAAAACCAAAAAGAAGTTTCATGGAGTTTTTGGGACATCTAAAAAAGAAGTTTGATATTTTTGTAATACATGGAGAATAAGTTCCAAAGTTTATGTGACAAGAAATTTTCATAATATGTGAGCTTGGTATTTTAGCCATGACATCTGGCCTCGGCCTTTGTTTGATCATTATTTCTACCATTGGAAAGATATCGTTGAGATCTACAACTTTATCGTTATAAGTTTTCTCATATCACTCACTAGAAGGTTAATTTCAGAAACAAAACCGAGCCATGAAATAGCAATCATCATCTTCTTCATCATCTTATTCATCATCTTTAACTTCATCATCATCATCATCATTAACATGATCATCATCTTCAACTTCATGATCATCAACATCATGAACATCATCATCACCATCAACATCATGAACATGATCATCACCATCGTCGTCATCAACATCATCATCATCATCATCTTCCTCATCATCTTCATTATCATCATCAACATGATCATCATCTTCATTACCTTCATATTCATCTTCATCATCATCATCATCATCACCTTCCTCATCATCATCATCATCATCATCACCAAAAATAGCGATCATCATCTTCTTCATCATCTTCAACTTCATCATCATCATCATCATTAACATGATCATCATCTTCAACTTCATGATCATCATCTTCAACTTCATGATCATCAACATCATGAACATCATCATCACCATCATCGTCATCAACGTCATCAACATCATCACCTTCCTCATCATCTTCATCATCATCAACAACATGATCATCATCTTCATTACCTTCATCTTCATCTTCATCATCATCATCATCATCACCTTCCTCATCATCATCATCATCATCATCACCATCGCCATCATCATTATCATCATCCTCATCCTCATCGTCATCATCAGCTTCATCATCACCATCATCATCATCATCATCATCATCACCATCGCCATCATCATTATCATCATCCTCATCCTCATCGTCATCATCAGCTTCATCATCACCATCATCATCATCATCATCATCAACATGATCATCATCATCACCATCAACATCATGAACATCGTCATCATCATCACCTTCCTCATCATCAACATCGCCATCACCATCATTATCATCATCAACATCGCCATGATCATCATTATCATCTTCATCATGTCCATCTTCATCATCATCATCTTCACCATCATCACCTTCATCATCACCATCGACATCATCATCATCAACACCTTCGTCATCATCATCATCATCACCATTGCCATCATTGCCATCACCATCATCATCATCAACAACATTATCACCATCGTTGTCATTGTCATCATCATCACCTTCATCATCCTTATCATAATCATCACCATGAACATCATGAACATCATCATCATCATCATCATCCTCATCCTCATCCTCATCCTCATCACCATCAACATCATGAACATCGTCATCATCATCCTCATTATCATCACCATCAACATCATGAACATCATCATCAACATCATCATCCTCATAATCATCATCACCATCAATATAATTACCATCATCATCATCATCCTCATCATCATCACCTTCATCATCATCATCATCATCATCCTCATCATCATCATCTCCAACAACATCATGAACATCCTTATCCTCATCCTCATCATCATCATCACCATCAACATCATGAACATCATCATCATCACCTTCATCATCATCATCATTATCATCATCATCATCAACATTATCATCATCATCACCATCATCATTGCCATCATATTCAACTTCATCATCATCATCATCATCAACATGATCATCATCATCACCATCAACATCATGAACATCATCATCACCATCGTCATCATCAACATCATCATCATCATCATCATCAACATGATCATCATCATCACCATCAACATCATGAACATCATCATCACCATCGTCATCATCAACATCATCATCATCATCACCTTCCTCATCATCTTCATCATCATCACCATCGTCGTCATCAACATCATCATCATCATCAACATGATCATCATCGTCATTATCTTCATATTCATCATCATCATCATCACCACCATGATCATTGATCATCGATCATCATCATCAACATCGCCATGTTCATCATCATCAACATCATGAACATCATCATCATCATCATCCTTATCATAATCATCACCATCATCATCATCCTTATCATAATCATCACCATCAACATCATCATCATCATCATCATCACTATCATCTTCATCATCATCACCATGAACATCATGAACATCATCATCATCATCATCATCATCATCCTCATCATGAACATCATGAACATCATGAACATCATCATCATCCTCATCATCATCATCACCATCATCATCATGAACATCATCATCATCATCCTCATCATCATCATCACCTTCATCATCGTCATCATCATCGTCATCATCATCATCACCGTCAACATCATGAACATCATCATCATCATCCTCATCCTCATCCTCATCATCATTCATCATCATCATCATCATCACCTTCATCATCGTCATCATCATCATCATCATTCATCATCACCATCATCATCATTGTAACAAAATTAAATAATAACAACAAACAATAATAATAATAATAATAATAATAAACATATATATATAATAAATAATAATAATTAATAATGTCTTTACGACTTGAAGCAGTAAAAGCTTCTTTAACCTTCGTAAATTCTCTAAAATGCCCACAGGTAATCTGAATCCCACATGTTGGTAAGTAGTAATAAATATTGATAATAAATAAGATGATGAATTACATATGAGGGTCCGTTATTTATATTGTGGTGAAATACCCTTTCATTAATAGTCATGTATTTTCGTAAAGACATTATTGATTATTATTATTTATTTTATATATATATGTTTATTATTATTATTATTGTTGTTGTTGTTGTTTGTTGTTATTATTTAAGTTGTTACATTGCCACTCCCTTAGAAAGGCTTTGTCCTCAAAGCCTTATAATGTTTCTGCATCATCTTGTGTGTTGTCACAACTGATGAAACGTGTCGATATGAACTACTAAGAGTTGAGCACAACTTTTGATATGTGGATGAATCGATCCATCCCAAATTGATTTGTTGTGGACTGTTGTCATTCCGTACTGATCTATCGTTAGAAGATTTGATGACATTGATATCGCTATCTTTCGACATTTCCCACTTTTTAGAATATCTGTTTTTATGGTTGGGGTGTCGATATGGAAATTTCACAATGTCATTGTCTTTTACAAGTGCCATTTTTTTAGCATTCATCTGAGTAGAAAGTTGTGTTTTCGTCTCTTGAGGTTTTAAAGCTTCGTTCTGTATCTTTTCCGACTTGTTTTCTAACTGCATGTTATCATTTTGAAACTTCTTAATCACTTCTACATGTGATTTTCTGTCATCTTCAGACTTCTTAAGTTGTTCCTTAAGATCTTCATTATGCCTTCTGATACAACGATTTTCTTCCTGTTTGTCTAGAAGTTTTCCTTCAATGTCTTCCGTAGATTGTTCTGTCTTCCGACTACTTTTCAACTTCTTAATTTTTGTGACTAGTGTCTTGTTATGATTACCTAATCTGAAAATTTCTTCGGAATGACTTGATAAAATCTTGTTGACTTTTGTCAGTTCTAACGTATGTGTCTTCTTATTGTCATCATACTACTGCTGGAGTTTTTCCTTTTATTGTTTATGAAGACGTAACTCTGCTCCTTGATTTTCTAACCTCATCCGGACTTGTGCCAATTCAGCATCTTTTTCAATGATGAGTTTGTTTAGATTCTTTATTTCTTCTTCTAATTCATTATCGCATCCATATGGTGATTTGTTGTCATTTTTTGACTTTTTGATCTGGCCTTCTATGTTTTGATTATGAATTTTTAAACATGATATTTCGTTATCCTGATCAGATAACATTTTCTTTTTATCTCTTATGGTTCGTTCTAGCTGTCGATTCTGATTCCATAAGCGGTGATTGTCATCGTCTTTCCACTCTTTCAACCACTTTATTTTCTCAACCTCAACTTGTAGACTTTTATTGATCGCCTTGTATTGTTCTAACTCATCCACTATTGTTTGTAGCTATGCCTTCATTTCCGAATATGTAGTAGCCATTGTTTGTGACTATGTTTCTACTTCACTTTTGTCTTCGTTTCTTCTAGAAGGATAGATACAAAATCTTTAATAATTCTCAATATGTCTCTTTTGGAAAAGCTTTCTTCGACTATTTCTTGTTAGGTCAAATAACCTTTATTTTTTTCAAAAATATTTTTTTTAATAAAATAATTATAATAATAATTATTATTATTTTTAAACTTAAGTTATATAAATAATATATAACCTTCCAAATTCTTGTCCTTGACTTTTATTTTTTCCAATACTTTTGTAAAATGCAAGTAGATTGGGTGGTTGGGGGGAGTAAGTGTTACTTTCCCCACCTAGGTTCAAATCCCACTTGCTTCTTTGTAGTTAATATTATGCACTTTTTTATATTATTATGCACTTTTTACTTTTATATTTTCTTTTTTAACCTTTTTTTTTTCTTTCCCTTTTTTTTCTCTCGTTCTTTTAGTTTTTTTTTTTGCTTTTACTTTTTTCTTCACCTTTTTTTTAGAACCCTCTTTTTTGGGGGGGAATTACTTTTACCATTTTTTTTTTCTTTTTAAGGACAAAGTCCTATTTTTTTGGGAAACCCAAAAATTCCAGGAAACCTGGGTGATGGCTAAAAGCCAAAAATATGGCCAAAGGCCGGGATCTAGCCAATGAGGCTCTGATACCACTTGAAGTAGTAAAAGCTTCTTTAACGTTCGTAAATTCTCTAAAATGCCCACAGGTAATCTGAATCCCACATGTTGGTAAGTAGTAATAAATATTGATAATAAATAAAATGATGAATTACATATGAGGGTCTGTTATTTATATTTTGGTGAAATACCCTTTCATTAATAGTCATGTCTTTTCGTAAAGACATTATTAATTATTATTATTTATTTTATATATATATGTTTATTATTATTATTGTTTGTTGTTATTATTTAATTTTGTTACAATCATCATCTTCATCATCATCATCATCCTCATCACCATCAACATCATGAACATCATCATCATCATCCTCATCATCATTATCACCTTCATCATCATCGTCATCCTCATCATCATCATCATCATCACCATCAACATCATGAACATCATCATCACCTTCCTCATCGTCATCCTCATCCTCATCATCATCATCACCTTGAACATCATCAACATGATCATCATCATCACCATCAACATCGTGAACATCATCATCATCACCATCAACATCATGAACATCATCATCATCATCCTCACCATCACCATCCACATCATCATCATCATCCTCCTCATCATCATCACCATCAACATCATGAACATCATCCTCCTCATCATCACCATCAACATCACAAACATCATCATCATCCTTACCATGAACATCACCTTCATCATCATCATCCTCATCACCATCATCAACATCATGAACATCATCATCATCCTCCTCACTAGCAACATCATGAACATCATCAATATTCATCATCATCATCATCATCATCCTCATCATCAACATCATGAACATCCTCATCATCCTCATCACCATCAACATCATCCTCATCATCCTCATCATCATTAGTCATCATGCCCATCAACAACGTGAACATCATCAACATCATCCTCATCATCATCACCATCAACATCATCATCATCATCCTCATCATCAACATCATGAACATCATCATCATCATCCTCATCACCATCAACATCATGAACATCATCATCATCATCCTCATCATCATCCTCACCTTCATCATCATCGTCATCCTCATCATCATCATCATCACCATCAACATCATGAACATCGTCATCCTCATCATCATCATCACCTTGAACATCATCATCATCATCATCATCAACATGATCATCATCATCAACATCAACATTGTGAACATCATCATCATCACCATCAACATCGCGAACATCATCATCATCATCCTCACCATCACCACCATCAACATCATGAACATCATCATCATCATCCTCCTCATCATCATCACCATCAACATCATCAACATCATCAACATCATGCTCATCCTCATCATCATCCTCATCAACATCATCATCGTCATCATCATCCTCGTCATTCATCATCACCATCAACATCGTGAACATCATCATCATCATCCTCATCATCATCACCATCAACATCATCAACATCATCATCATCATCCTCATCCTCATCATCACCACCATCAACATCATGAACATCATCATCATCATCCTCATCATCATCACCATCAACATCATCAACATCATCATCATCATCCTCATCCTCATCATCATCCTCATCATCCTCCTCATCATCAACATCATGAACATCATCCTCCTCCTCATCATCATCATCACCATCAACATCATGAACATCATCATCATCATCCTCATCATCATCATGATTCATAACATCACATCATCACCGTCAACATCGTGAACATCATCATCATCATCCTCATCATCATCCTCATCATCAACATCATGAATATCATGAACATCATCATCATCATCCTCACCATCAACATCATGAACATCATCATCCTCATCCTCATCCTCATCCTCATCATCAACATCATGAACATCATGAACATCATCATCATCCTCATCATCATCCTCATCATCAACATCATGAACATCATCATCATCATCCTCATCAACATCAACATCATGAACATCATCATCATCATCCTCATCATCATCCTCACCCTCATCATCCTCGTCATCCTCATCATCATCATCATCACCATCAACATCATGAACATCATCATAACCTTCCTCATCGTCATCCTCATCCCCATCATCGTCATCACCTTGAACATCATCATCATCATCATCAACATGATCATCATCATCACCATCAACATCGTGAACATCATCATCATCACCATCAACATCATGAACAACATCATCATCATCCTCACCATCATCACCATCAACATCATGAACATCATCATCATCATCATCCTCATCATCATCACCATCAACATCACGAACATCATCACCATCATGCTTATCCTCATCATCATCCTCATCAACATCATCATCATCATCATCATCCTCATCATTCATCATCACCATCAACATCGTGAACATCATCATCATCCTCCTCATCATCATCACCATCAACATCATCAACATCATCATCATCATCATCATCCTTATCCTCATCCTCATCCTCATCATCAACATCCATTAGAGGAAATTTGGGGTCTAAAATGGGCCTTATAAGAAAACGTGCCAAAATAAGTTTTTGTGAGTTGGAATTCAAGAACCAGTAGAATTTTAATAAAATAAGTCAACCATAATGGTTGAATTGACATATTTGTCATTAAAAAAAACTACTTTTTTTGTTCGTATTTTCGACATATCTCATTGTGTTTTTACTCAAATTTTGATCGGGAGAGCTCGTTGGATGCGTAATTTGATTCTGCATCCAACGAGTACCCACACTGCATACTTTTGATGGACCCCGCTACCCCAAAAACAAGAAATTCCTGAAAAAATGTGATGATGATGTCATCATCACGTTTTTTCAAGTATTTCTTGTTTTGGGGGTAGCGAGGTCCGTCAAAAGTATGCAGTGTGGGTACTCATTGGATGCGGAATCAAATTCCGCATCCAACTAGCTCTCCCGATCGAAATTTGAGTAAAAACACAAGGAGATATGTCAAAAATACGAACACAAAAAGTAGTTTTTTTCTTTCTTCCTCCAAAATTAATCAATATTATTTTATTATTTTAACTATTATTTTATTATTTTAACTATTATTTTATTATTTTCCTTAGGCGACACATTTTAGACCCCAAAATTCCTCTAATGCATGAACATCATCATCATCCTCATCATCATCATCACCATCAACATCATGAACATCATCATCATCATCCTCCTCATCATCACCATCATCACCATCATGCTCATCCTCATCATCACCATCATGAACATCATGAACATCATCATCATCCTTCTCCTCATCATATCACCAACAACATCACGAACATCATCACCATCATGCTCATCCTCATCATCATCCTCGTCAACATCATCATCATCATCATCATCCTCATCATTCATCATCACCATCAACATCGTGAACATCATCATCCTCATCCTCGTCATCATCATCATCAACATCATCATCATCATCACCATCAACATCCTCGTCCTCATCATCATCATCACCATCAACATCATGAACATCATCATCATCCTCACCATCACCATCCACATCAACATCATGAACATCATCATCGTCATCATCCTCATCATCATCACCATTAACATCACGAACATCATCCTCCTCATCATCACCATCAACATCACGAACATCATCATCATCCTCACCATGAACATCACCTTCATCATCATCATCCTCATCACCATCATCAACACCATGAACATGATCATCATCATCCTCACTATCAACATCATGAACATCATCAACATTCATCATCATCATCATCATCATCCTCATCATCAACATCATCAACATCATGAACATCCTCATCATCCTCATCACCATCAACATCGTCCTCATCATCCTCATCATCATTAGTCAGCATGCCCATCAACATCGTGAACATCATCAACATCATCCTCATCATCATCATCACCACCATCAACATCATGAACATCATCATCACCTTCCTCATCGTCATCCTCATCCTCATCATCATCATCACCTTGAACATCATCATCATCATCATCAACATGATCATCATCATCACCATCAACATCGTCATCATCCTCCTCATCATCATTAGTCATCATGCCCATCAACATCGTGAACATCATCATCATCATCCTCACCATCATCACCATCAACATCATGAACATCATCATCATCATCCTCCTCATCATCATCACCATCAACATCATGAACATCATCAACATCATGCTCATCCTCATCATCATCCTCATCAACATCATCATCATCATCATCATCCTCATCATTCATCATCACCATCAACATCGTCATCCTCATCATCCTCATCCTCATCGTCATCATCATCCTCATCCTCATCACCATCAACATCATCCTCATCATCACCATCACCATCAACATCATCTTCATCATCATCATCGTCGTCGTCGTCATCATCATCTTCACCATCATCATCATCACCATCATCATCATCACCATCAACACCGTGAACATCATCATCATCATCCTCATCATCATCCTCATCAACATCATCATCACCATCAACATCATCTTCATCATCTTCGTCTTCATCTTCATCATCATCATCATCATCACCTTCATCATCATCATCATCATCATCACCATCAACATCGTGAACATCCTCATCATCATCCTCGTCTTGATCACCATCAACATCATGAACATCTAAACTTTTTCATTATCTTTATGGGTTCTTTATTCAATACATCTAAACTATATGGCCTCATCAAAGGAAATATTTACTTTGTTGGATCCATGCACTAACCCTATGATCTTAATGGAGATGATACACCAGTTCACGTACCACTTTCTCATTATCCTCATGGGTTCTTTATTCAATATATCTAAACTATTTAATTTGTTGGATCCATGCACTAACCCTTTGATCTTAATGGGAGATGATACACCAGTTCACGTAAAAAGGATAGGAACCATTGATTTAGATCACACAAAATTTCAAAATGCAAAGTTTGTACCTCCTTTTACCATCAATCTCCTTTCCATTCATTAGATCACCTACATTGGGACCAACAAGCAAGTGGAGTTCCCATTTGATTTATTCATTACATAAATGATTGATGGAGCAATTGTTGTGGTTGGGGAAGTAGATCATTAGTATTGGTTGTATATATTTTGCAAATTCAGTATATGTTGATGGTTGTATATCTTTAAGAATCCTTCTACTATACTTCTAAGACATTGTGATGAAGAAAATAGTTTGTGGCATGGAAGATTCAATCACCTTAACTATGACTATTCCGATAGTAGCTTAGTAAGAAGGGTATGGTGACAAGACTACTAGACATTAAGTATTCATATGGGGTTGGACAAGAGCCAAAAGAATTGTTAAAGGAATGTGGCATGAAAAGGGACTTGATGGAGTTGGAAATGGAAGATGTAAAGGATGTCAATAGGTTCCCTATCTGGGCATATGCTTGGACTCAAAAGGTATTCTTATTTTGTGCTTGGAATTGGCCTATGATGGTATGCTATGAATTCTTTCTTAGTAAGTAAATATATAAATTGAAATGAATAGATTGGTGACTAAGGTTTGCTTATGTTGTGAATATATAATAAGTCTCACAAATTATTATGAATGCAACAACCATTATGTCAAAGTCATGAAGTATATGGTTATTTATCAAGAAATATTTAAGAAATTAGTAATTAAGGAATTAGGAAAGCCTTAGCCGTGCACCCACCTCATTAATTATACTTGACAAGATCGCGTGCGCGATTTTCCTTTATATAACGCGTGCGCGTTTTTGGACTACTAAAAAAAACACAGAATTGTTTTTGTCCGAGAGAAACTCCGATTAGCGCGCATTTTTTTTCAACGGCACGATTTTGAAGACATTCTACAGCATTCTTTTTGTTATGCAGGTGTAGCATTGAAGACATCTTTCATGGTTGAGGAGCACACATGCATGATAAGATATCAAGCTTCAATGTCATTTCATGGTGATGGTGGATATAACTTTCATTTGTTTATAATTCAAGAGAAGCAAAGGTAAATTTTCCCATTCATCATTATTTTGATGGGAAACAATTGAGAAGGAAGACTGAAACACCTTGACGGATCAATAGTTATAAAGCAAGTTAAAGTTTTGGAAGCTTGTAATTGAGGAGCAACAAAAACAAACTATATTGGCATTGATCATTGTGGTGATGGGGAATGTATGTAACCGAGGACGAAAATCAACGAGGAAGAAGAGACCTCAAGAAGACATCGAAGAAGAGAAAGAAAAAAAAAGAATAGACATGATGAATCGGAGGCTTTCTTTGGAAACTAATCCAAATCCAATTATAGAGGATATAGAGGTTCATCCTATTAATCAAGTACAAGCAAAAAGCAAGCATTCACTAGAGGGACCTTCAATTTCCACAATAGTTGTTGAACAAGCACCCCATGGAAGTATTCAAGAAGCAAAACGTAGGTGCTCATTAGGGGATGTTTCAAATCCCACATCAAGTCAAAGTGATAAGTTACCATCTCAAGACGAAGCTCATGAAGAGGCAGTGTACATGGATCCTACTGTTGAAGAGGCGTTGGACATGGAGCCTACTGTTGAAGAAGAAAACATTAACCGAACCATCGATGAGGACGTTGGACTTCCACCATCCAACTACCAGGAAGACAGTGGAGGACAACAAGTTGCTACTAAAACGCCAAAGCGTATTGTTGATGCACTGGAAGATAGAAATCCAACCCCCTTACCTCCATTAGAAAGCACACGTTGAAGAACTCTGAAGCATATACAAGTTGATGAAGGACTCCTCAATTCCATGGAAGGTACGCTATCTAAACGTAGTATTTCTTATCAAACTCAACAGATACTAAATAAATATTTTGAGGAGAAATGTGATGGAGATAAATGTAGATTATTTTTATCATTGTTAAAATCTAGGAGCATGACTATTGTTAGGAAATCGTTAGGGATAAATATGATAAAGCCTTCTGGACCAAGTTCTCATATAGTTAAAAGCTTAGTAGATGCCTTTGGTAAAATTGGTAAGAACATGCGGTCAAAGGACCGCAATGCGACTCGTCGTGTCTTGTCACAAGCAATTGTAAATAAGAACACCAGGGTCCTTCGTTTACTCAAGCCTACATCTAAACTAGTTAATTTGAATGTAAAAACTCTCCGGAAGTATTCTATTAGAAGAGAACATCTCGACACAACCTCCCACACAGATTTTTGGGCCTTTATTGGTCGGTTGCCACGTCGTGACATGAAGCTAGTTGATGCAGTAAAGGGACTACTGCAAAGTTTTTGGCATGATCACACAAGGCCTTCTTCAAACCGGAAGGATGTACTAAAACTGAGAAGGGTTTCAAAGGACCGTGAACCACATATTAAGCATTTTCTTGATATAACACAGACAGAACTATACGATAAATTTAGGAATGAACATAGACAATTGAATTTGGGGCAAAGATCTTTTGAGAAACGTAAGCCTTGGTATGTTAGAATAAATACTCTTCGTAACACTTGTTGTTGTAGATACCATGTAGAATATGAATATTACTATGAAACATTTTTGTACATCCGTCGTGTGTTGCATACTAACCATGTGCAAGATTGCTCCTTGACCATACCACCGACCTCATCAAGAGAATTCATTCATAGTATCATGTGCAATAGGCCTGAGGGGCAAACTTACTATGCAAAATCCTGTTTGGATGGAACTTGCTCCAACTGTGCTGGAATGGCATTATAGAGCCAATGTATGCACGAGACTAGAGACAATGAATTTGGGAATATGGTTATAGACATGAAAAGTTTCAAATATATCAGCTATGAAATAGTCCCAGGGAAAGAAAGCAAAAAAATACAATTGGTGACATCTCAGGTACATGCATGTATCTATAAAACTATGTTTAGAACAGTTGCATTTCATTCCTTACTTACAAAAAAACCTGATATTGAGAACATTTTGTGTCAATGGGTACAAGTTAGTGTCTTCGTCAAGGAATTTATTGAAAAGACACGTCAATATGTTCAAGATGTCCACTTGGCACGATGGCAGGATGAAAAGTTTAGAATATGCAGAGACTCATTTCCTCGTGGAGCTATACTTTCAATAGTTGATTTTGCCGAGAACTACACTCTGCAACCTCAAAATGAGATCCAAATTCAGTATTATCACTCTGAGCAGGTTTCCTTGATGGTGCATATCACATATAGGCATGGCCCGAACAGTAGTGAAGAGCAAAGAGAAATTCTAAAGGAATATCACTTCTACATAACTGATGATAGGTGCTATGACTTCCACTATGTACGTCATTGCTTCATCATGTTCTATGATCATTTGAAGGGTAGGAACATACAGATGGATCAACACTGGATTTGGTCTGATGGATGTGCTGGTCAGTTAAAAAATGCACGCATATTTCAATGGATGTGTTCATTGCATAAAAACTACAAATTTCCACATATGTGGAACTATTTTGAGACTGGGCATGGTAAAGGAGAGCATGATGGAGCCGGAGCATGTGTCAAAACAACCCTACGAAGAGAGGAATTGAAATTATATACAACATCTACTATTCGAAATGCTCAATCTATAGTCAGGTGGTGCACGTCAGTAATGGGAGAGGAATCAGCTATGCGAGTAGAATCCATAAGAAAGAGACATGTGGAGAGATTTTTTTGGGAGGTGGTAGACATAGATCGTTCACATGCATGGGAATGCAAGACTATTCCTGGGACTCATGGCTTTCATTCGGTTCGAAGCTCTAATAACCCAGTATTTGAAATTTGGACCAGAAAACTCGCTTGTTTTTTCCCGCTTTGTTGTGACGGTGACTAGGATGTGTGTGAATCATTGAATTGGGTTGATGGATGGGATCGCATATCACTTCCACTTGATCAGCGTGCCATTGTTGAGTTAACTCCGTTGGAAGAATACCAATCATCTATTTCTATAGATTTTGATCATGTATCAGACCTTGTACAACCTGGTATGATGCATTTCCTTAACATTTTTTTTGTAAAATTTACATATTTTTGAAACTCACATTAATGGCCTTGTATCACACGAAAAATATTTGATCATATACCTACAATAATACTATGCAGGACACATATACGCAGTGGTTGCCTCGAAAGATAGTGAATGGGGTGGTGATTATTGGTTGGCACCTTGTATAGAGGGAAAGAAAACCCTCATTATGTCCATGACTGATGATGAAAACAACCACTTCCCCATCGGGTCTATGGTTGTTAAAGGTGAATATCTTACACATGACAACAATTCAAGAAAGAAGGGTGGATATGTTTACAGGGATTACAAACCAGGTGCAAGTGTGTATCACTTTACCAACTTAATTATTGGTACAAACCTCTAGGTATGAACAATGCCTAGTCGGAATTCATCGAAGGTACGCTACTTCTTACCGGATACATAGCACGAGAGACTAATGGAGACCATCATCATAAGAGATGATCCTGGGGGCTTGGTTGTATGATAATAGGTGGGATCTAGCATGATGAGGTATGTATCATAATTTAAATTTCCCCATGTATGTTTCTTATGAATATGTCAATTTTGTGTTCTTGATATGCAAAAATTTTCATAATGGTGTTTATAAATATGCCAAAAGTTCTCTTGTATGTCAAGTTAATGAACATGCCATCATTTAAGCCCTTCTTTGTAATTGTTCAAAATTTTGTTAAGAAATCCCATCATTTAAGTCACTTGCACCGATGAGAAAACAATGCAATATAATTTCCCAAAAAAACAACATATTGCTTAAAAAACATGATTTTCATGTGGTCATACAAAATATCCATAGATAGGAATTATATATTTTGAAAGCTTATTCAATTTTCTACATTTCATCTTCTTTCAACATATTCAAATTTATTGTGTAAATACCTTGAATCGTCCCTCCAAGACAATAGATTGTTGGTTTTCCATGTTTGTATTTCCATTGACATGTCCTAAGAGACCATCATTAACTTTCATTCACCCAAACCCTTCAACTAGGTGTTATGGTCAAAATGGAGGTCTATCACATCCTAGAGAGTAACAAAAGATGAAGAGACCCAAAGAACAACTAGGGATCATGCTTGAGTATCAATAACCTATTGGAATTGTCAATCTATGAATGGTAATTTCATGTGTTCATCACCATCAACATCATCAACATCATCCTCATCATCATCATCCTCACCTTCATCATCATCATCACCATCAACATCATGCTCACCATCATCATCATCCTCACCATCACCATCAACATCATCACCATCAACATCATGAACATCATCATCATCATTCTCATCATCATCCTCACCATCAACATCATGAACATCATCACCATTCTTCCTCATCATCCTCATCATCATCCTCACCATCAACATCATGAACATCATCATCATTCATCATCATCATACTTATCATCATCATCACCATCAACATCATCATCATCATAATCCTCATCATCACCTTCAACATCATGAACATCATCGTCATCATCATCCTCACCATCAACATCATGAAAATCATCATCATTCATCATCATCATCCTCATCATCATCATCACCATCAACATCATGAACATACCATCCTCATCATCATCATCATACCTATTGGAATTGTCAATCTATGAATGGTAATTTCATGTGTTTATGTACCAAAAATCAGATTGGGTTGACTATAGACCAGAGAGTTGAAAAATGTGACTGAACAATAAACTAAAGCAATCAAATATAGCCCTTAGCATGTATACTAAGTAACAAATAATGGAAACACCTTCATCATCATCATCCTCCTCATATTCATCATCATCATCATCCTCATCTTCATCATCATCATCACCATCACCATCAACATCATCAACATCATCCTCATCATCCTCATCATCATCCTCACCATCATCATCATCATCACCATCAACATCATCAACATCATCCTCATCATCATCCTCACCATCAACATCATGAACATCATCATCATCACCATCAACATCATGGACATCATCATCATCATCCTCACCATCACCATCAACATCATCTTCATCACCTTCATCATCATCATCATCATCATGCTCATCATCATCCTCATCCTCATCATCATCATCACCTTCATCATCATCATCATCATCATCCTCACCTTCATCATCATCGTCACCATCAACATCATCACCATCACCATCAACATCATCACCATCACCATCAACATCATCCTCATCACCTCCATCATCACCATCATCATCATCCTCATCCTCATCATCACCTTCATCATCATCATCATCATCAGCCTCATCATCATCATCATCCTCATCATCATCATCACCTTCATCATCATCATCATCATCATCATCCTCACCTTCATCATCGTCGTCACCATCAACATCATCACCATCACCATCAACATCATCTTCATCACCTCCATCATCACCATCATCATCATCCTCATCATCTCCAACAACATCATGAACATCATGAACATCATCCTCATCATCACCATCAACATCATCACCATCAACATCATGAACATCATCATCATCATCATCGACATCCTCATCATCCTCATGTATATTTTTTCCGAGATGCCACTTGGCATGCATGGATTGTAACGCACCATATTTTTACTTAGGCATGTTTATCAACCAAACTTGCTACGGTTTCGCTTAGATCGATGCTCGGGCCTCCGATCGACGAACCGTCGATTTCGTTGGATTCATGACGTGGGATTTTAGCTAGGGGGGGGCCTCTCCCTCCTGTCCATTTCCTGGTTCCCTCCGTCTACGGTCGTTTCTGGAGCTAGGGTTTCGCTTAGTAGGGGACAATGCAGTCACACCAACAAGGGACAAAGCTAGAAAGCCACGGATGGTGGGGGTGCGGTTGGCATTGCCATATTTCCCATGCCCAAACACACTAGCAGGAGTTGACAGAATTCAAAATTGCCGCTCCATGAGGTTTTTTGCGCACCGGGCCCAAGTCCACCAGGTGTCCCTGAACGGTATCTGGAGGTGACTTGCAACTCTCCATAGATCGACGCTCGGGCCTCCAATCGACAAACCGTCAATTCTGTTGGATTCGTGACGTGGGATTTTAGCTTGGGGGGGGGCTCTCCCTCCTGTCCATTTCCCAATGCCCTCCGTCTATGGTGGTTTATGAAGCTAGGGTTTCGCTCAGTAGGGGACAATGCAGGCACGCCAACGAGGGCCAAAGCTGGAAAGCCACGGATGGTGGGGGTGCAGTGTGCATTGCCATATTTCCCATGCCCAAACACACTAGCAGGAGCTGACAGAATTCAAAATTGCAGCTCCGTAAGGTTTTTTGCGCACCGGGCCCAAGTGCACTAGGTGTCCCTGAACAGTATCTGGAGGTGAGCTGCAACTCGCCATAGATCGATGCTCGGGCCTCCGATCGACAAACCATCAATTTCGTTGGATTCGTGATGTGGGATTTTAGCAAGGGGGGGGGATCTCCCTCCTTTCCATTGCTCAGTGCCCTCCGTATACGGTCGTTTCTGGAGCTAGGGTTTCGCTCAGTATGGGACAATGTAGTCACGCCAATGAGGGCCAAAGCTGGAAAGAAAGGGATGGTGGGGGTGTGGTTGGCATTGCCATATTTCCCATGCCCAAACACACTAGTAGGAGTTGACATAATTCAAAATTGTCGCTCTGTGAGGTTTTTTGCGCATCGTGCCCAAGTCCACCAGGTGTCCCTGAACGGTATCTGGAGGTGACCTGCAACTCGCCATAGATCGATGCTAGGGCCTCCGATTGATGAACCATCGATTCCGTTGGATTCGTGATGCAGGATTTTAGCTAGGGGGGGGGCTCTCCCTCCTATCCATTTCCCGGTGACCTCCATCTACGGTCGTTTCTGGAGCTAGGGTTTTGCTCAATAGGGGACAATGCAGTCATGCCAACGAAGGCCAAATCTGGAAAGCCATGGATGGTGGGGGTGTGGTTGGCATTGCCATATTTCCCATGCCCAAACACACTAGAAGGATTTGACAGAATTCAAAATTGCCACTCCGTGAGGTTTTTTGCGCACCGGGCCCAAGTCCACCAGGTGTCCCTGAACGGTATCTGGAGGTGACCTGCAACTCGCCATAGATCGACGCTCGGGCCTCCGATCGACAAACCGTCGATTCTGTTGGATTCGTGACATGGGATTTTAGCTAGGGGGGCCTCTTCCTCCTGTCCATTTCCTAGTGACCTCCATCTACGGTGGTTTCTAGAGCTAGGGTTTCGCTCAGTAGGGGACAATGCAGTCACGCCAACGAGGGCCAAAGCTGGAAAGCCACGGATGATAGAATTCATAATTGCAGCTCCGTGATTTTTTACCTTGTTGGTCTCCTAGCATGACATTACCTCTAGAGGGCCCCCTCCACCACATTTGCATAGCCCAGTGACTCCACTGTGCATCGGTTTCATAAACTAGGGTTTTGCTAAGTTTCCTTCAATGCAACTCTCGCATTGGTGGGTCAACTCTAAAAAAACCTCCTCCATGCTGGTCTTGGTGGTGTTCCCATGTCAGCATTTCCCATTCACACCTGTCGGAGCCAATGGCATGCAATTTTGCTGCTCCATTTTTTTTTTGCTCCCGGACCGAGCAGTGACCAAGTGTCCATGAACAACATTTTCATGCGACTTGCAACTCGACATAACTCAGCAACCGGAGCTTGAATCGATGAGCCGTCGAATTTGTTGGTCTCCTGACATGCCATTACCTCTAGTGGGCCCTCTTCACCACGTTTGCATGGCCCAGTGGCTCCATTGTGCATCGTTTTCGTAAACTAGGGTTTTTCTCAGTAGATTTATTGATGTTGTAATTTGTTGTAATAAGAGGTTATAGATATGTTATATGCTTGGAAAGAGTGCCCTAAAGGGATGTATCTTCATGGTGTTAATGTACACTTGGAATAGGGTTTATTTTGTTGGGTTGCCTTTTGATATTAGGATGAAGATAAGTGAAATATTGCACCATAGTTACCACCTTCACACACATGTTGAGGAAAACAAATGAGCATAGTAAC
The DNA here is from genome assembly GCA_001517045.1 of Pseudotsuga menziesii. Classification (NCBI taxonomy): domain Eukaryota; kingdom Viridiplantae; phylum Streptophyta; class Pinopsida; order Pinales; family Pinaceae; genus Pseudotsuga; species Pseudotsuga menziesii. The sequence continues at coordinate 1,777 of LPNX010829361.1, read as the reverse complement.
CACCTTGGCACACATATTGAGGATAAGCATTGGAGCATTGTAACCACCTATGAAACATATCTTGAGGAGCATTGGGAACAAGAAGATGTGGTACACAACTAGAGGAGGAATTCATTACATGATGAAACTTGGATATGCATGAGGACACTAGGGTTTATATATGTAAGTAAACCTTTGATAAGGAGATATAATACTAGAGAAATTGATGGTTGTCTTATAGAATCTATAGCTCTTGTTGTCAAGGAAAAGGAGGTAGAATTAGGGTTCCAACCCTGTAGAAGATACAAATAAAAGAGCTAATTTCTTTGGTGATATTGTAGTCTTGTTCTTGTGTGATACATGGAGGTTAGGGAAAGACCATGGAAAACTTAACTTGATAAGTCTCGAGCTTCTTTTGATTCCTTGCTTAGAAGAAGATTTTTTTAACTTTAGTTGATTTTCCATGAACGTCTTGGTGCTTGCGTTGATGCAATAGAAAAATAACTAGGGTTTGAGGAATCATCCTAGGATAGACATGTTGACATCGAAACTAGTGCTAGACTTGTTTGAAATGCCATGTGCTTCTATGATGAAAGATGATTAGGGTTTATAAACCTTAACGAGGAAAACAATTATAGTGTGGATACCTTAATGCATTCTAGGGTTTCATGAACTACAATCTCGTTGCGACTTGCATACTAGGGTTTCATGAACTACAATTGCATACTAGGGTTTCATGAACTATAATTGCATGCTATAACTAGGGTTGAGAAGTTATGAGATGAAACACATGTACATGTACAAATTGAAAACCAACTAGGGTTTTGTGAACTACAATTGCATGCTATAAGTAGGGTTGATAAGTTATGAGATGGAACTATGGTTTTGTGATCTCTTTAAAAGCTATGAGATGGAAGTAGAAACACATGTACATATATAAATTGAAAACCAACTAGGGTTTTGTGAACTACAATTGCTTGCTATAACTATTGTTGAGAAGTTATGATATGGAACTACGGTTTTGTGACCTCTTTAAAAGCTATGAGATGGAAGTAGAAACACATGTACATGTACAAATCCAAAACCAACTAGGATTTCATGAGCTGCAAATTGCATGCTATAACTAGGGTTGAGAAGTTATGAGATGGAAATATGGATTTATGAGCTCTTTACAAGTTATGAGATGGAAAAGAGAAACACACCTACGGTTTCATGAACTACCATTGCATGCTAGGGTTTCATGAGCTACAATCTTGTTGAGAGTTTCATACTAGGGTTTCATGAACTACAATTGCATACTAGGGTTTCATGAACTACAATTGCATACTAGGGTTTCATGAGCTACAATCTTGTTGAGAGTTTCATACTAGGGTTTCATGAACTACAATTGCATACTAGGGTTTCATGAACTACAATTGCATGCTATAGTTTCATGAACTACAAATTGCATGATATAACGAGGGTTGAGAAGTTATGACATGGAAATATGGATTTATGAGCCCTTTACAAGTTATGAGATGGAAAAGAGATCTTTACAAGTTATGAGATGGAAAAGAGAAACAAACCTATGGTTTCATGAACTACAATCTCATTGAGACTTTCATACTAGGGTTTCATGAGCTAAAATTGCATACTAGGGTTTCATGAACTACAATTGCATGCTATTGCTTCATGATCTACAATTGCACTCTATAAATAGGGTTGAGAAGTTATGAGATGGAAGTAGGGTTTTATGACCTCTTTACAAGTTATGTGATGGAACTAGAATGGTATGGTATGTTGTATGTTAGCATGGTAT